>JARBEP010122051.1:0-12328 GCA_030265255.1 Tritonia festiva
CTTTATTGGAAGTTTTCTACATTTTTCTCTCTGTTATTCAACTTTGAATTTGAACTTCCGGCAGCCTTCATTAGCTCTTTGATTTAGAGCAGGATGCGTGCCACAGAATAACAATATCTATCTTATTCTTATTCTGTGGTGCGTGCCATGGACCATGGACGTAGATACCTATCTCTATTCTAATAATGCGTGCAAAGCATTGAAGTGATGCAAACGGATGGAAACGGGGGAAGGGAGACGTGTAGTTTGCGGGCAACAGTCTAGCAGTAAACAATCATTTAGCATTCTACTCGAGTCAAGAACAAGAACAACTCTGAACAAGGAGACTTCCTTTTCAATGAAGTCCGGCCCGAAATCGAATCAAATTTGCAGTCTCCTCTCTACCTAATATTGGCAATATACAAGGTAGCCTATTGAATGGTCAAGATAGAAAGAAGTGAGGTGAAGTTAACCGTCCGATGTGGAAAAATGCAATAATACATGCGACCTAATAATAAAACATCTTATTCCTGAAACGTGAGCTTCACGATAATAAGGAGGTAAGGAAAGATAATTTATGCTGAAGCTGGCTGTGTTGTCTTTGTTTTTTGTCAGACGTATCTAAAGCGTCTCCTCAACTTTTTTTGGAAAGAGTCTTGATGGTTATTTGGGATGCTTTTATCTAAGTCTAAGACTATAAGTCAAAGGAAAATCTAATAATCTCTAGATAGACAAATAGCTCTAGATATTGTTTTCTCTCTGTTTCTCAAAATATTTCATCAATTGAACCAATCACAGTTTGTTGTTGCTTGCTCACAACTCCTTGCCTTACTGAACTGGGGCTGGGCCTGGGGTTCCTTCTCCTCTCAGAGGTTGGATACCATCACTCTCCATCTGGTCAAGGGCCAGTTCACAGCATTCCTTCATTGCCCTTCCCGACTTTTCTGTCACATTCTCAGCTGTTTCTCTCTCCATCTCTCATCCTCTTTTTCCTTCAATTTTCCTTACAAGATGATCTTTGGAGGGTGTGATGTCTTCTTACCTTACTTACTAAACTTACTCTGTCGCGTTTGTTGCCCGAACCAATGTAGTTCTTTGTCTCCAGTCCACTCTGTACTTAATGGCTGCTTTGACGGAAACAATGACCACGCAGACTTTGATATTTTCACTGCCTGTGCTGTCCACTTTTGGTAAATAAATTATGTTTGTTTACAAAGTTTATTAACAGACACAATTAATCCTAGGACTAGGAGGCAGGGTTGCATAGAAACAGAAAGCATGGATCATGTGCGTGAATGTGAGATCGCGCAAGAGTCTGGCAGACAGGTGTGTTGTGAAATCATACCAAAACCGTAAGACCACAAACCAGTTCTCTCCAGCAACAGGTATTGATTAGAAAAAAATTAAAACAAATTGAATAACATCTTTGCCACCAATAATATCTAAACGGTAAATATAATTGAAGAATAAAAGAAAGTTGGAATGTTTTGATTGAAAGCGATACAAATGGTAAATCAAGGTAGGAAAATGTTATGAGTGCCAGAAAAACACAGAAAATAGCCTTAGAAAGAAAAGTGGAAAAGACGACGGTGGGAATCGAACCCACAGCATGGCCTCGGTCTTCGGCTAGGCGGTGTTGTCGTACGCCCCGGTGTGGGTTCGATTCCCTCAGTCGTCTTTTCCACTTTTCTTTCTAAGGCTATTTTTCTGTGTTTTTCTGGCACTCATAACATTTTCCTAACTTGATTTATCATTCTCTGGTGCCTGCTCCCCTCCAAATCATTTACAAATGATAAACAAGGATTCTGACTACTTGAAGCAGACAATTCAAACGTGCTTTGACAGTTGAGATTATCTATGCTGTCAAACTTAAATGCTTTTGCAATTAAATGTTAGTCCAGTGAAGGTAATTGAGGGCAGAGAGTCCATGAGGCTATCTAGTATGTGTGCATTGTTCATGATGACTGATGATTTTAAAATTTCAGGATTGGGCTGTTTTCTATATTTCACTTTGAGGGATTTCGTTCTGGTCCCACAATCCCTGTTATATCAATATCAGGTTTCCATTTTTTCCATCTTAAATGAGAGTGAAATTCTTTCCTATTGTTTTAAAGTTGTGTTAGAAGTGCACGCCAAATATCAGAAACAGTCCATCATGAAAAAATGGCTGAGGAGTTTTATAGGGTATGACAATGGGCAATGGACAAAGACATCAAAGTGACATAGCTATGTTATTGTTGGAAGATTTAACATCTATTTAGGTCTCTACTTTTCTTGTTGTTCTCTATCATTATAATTCAATGCTTGTGGCATTCTACGTCACAGCCACTCTATTCAAGTGACTAATGATTTTAATGGGTGGGTGAAGTAGCATAAAAATGAATGGATTTGATCTCTAGACTGTGGTTAGCAAAGTCAGTGATTTTTATTCTTTTCCACCGTTGAAATCAGATCATTTTTAGATTTATAAAAATGACAGTCCTTGCTTACAATGATTTTATCTATGGTCTATGCATACAGATACTTTTTAATGAGGCCCTTTCCTGTACAATAATTTTTAATAATTGTCAGTTTGCATAATCGGACATAATTTTGATGGTTGCGTACATCAATTTTATCCTTATGAAGAGAGGGCTTGTTACTGCCCTGTTCAAACAAGCTCTCAGTCAAAGGCTTTCCTCGCTTTAATTATAATCTTTCTCAATTACGTCTCTATGGTCCAAAAAAGTGATGTTATTGAACTTAAAGTTTGAAATTGTTAGATGCATGCCTTTAGTCCATCCATGTCCAATAGGACTTGATTCTAAGGAATCCACAGGGTGAGAGCCATAACAACTCAAAGGAATTCCAAAAGAAAAAATCCCCACGTGGCAGTGGGTTTTCGAATCTAGGACCTTCTGCGTGACTGCTATGCTTTGACAACCCCCGCCCCCCATCATTGAACTGAACTGGATTCTGTTATCTTTAAATATAATGATGTTTTTAATAATCTGCTTATATTGTGATTATCATGAATTATTAATCACAAATGAAAGTCAGTAACATCATAGTATTTTTCTAAAAGTTTTGTCTCAACACTTCTAACTGGATTGCTATTCGTTTTGTATTTCTATCTGAATTGTTTGTTTTGATGACAAAAATGGTATTGTGAGTGTTCACTTCGTAACTGGTAATTGTTTGCTATTATATTCTTGTATTGTTTGTCATGGATGTCATGTGAATTTGATTTAGAAACACAAACAAATCTTGTAATGATAAAACAGTTTAAAACAGTGACCACCTCATGCAACTTTTACATGCAAACAGGTGTTTATTTACAAAACTCTACTAAAAACCCCCCAACAATTATTTGTCTTAGTTCTTATACAATAGTTTGATTGGAGAAAGAAAGGTTTTAATGTTTGAAATTTAGAAACCTATCATTGTCAATCATTGTTCCTTCACTTTTCACTCACATTTATTAACGGGAGTTGTGCAAATAAAGCCAAGTTGATCACACAAGTTTCCTCATTCTTTTGTAGTGACAATTTGTCCTGGAAAAGGTATGGTTATAAGAGAAATCTGTTTCATCTACAAATTAAGAGCTACATTACATCAATATAGGAAGTGTGATTTGCCATCAAAATCAATGGGTTTTTTTTTTAATACTTGGCCTGTAGGGTAGGTTGGGCTTTGTTTCATTTCCCATCTTTCTTGAAGCAAATTGGCGGTAGCAGTGGCAAACCATGCAAGTCGAAAATTATTGATTCCAACAGTAAAAAGCGTCATTTCAACTGACTAGACTTGCTCTTTTCACTTCTACATGTATAATAATACTATTATTATTGCTGAATTATAGAGGTTTTTTTTTCATATTTGGATTTAGTGTGGACAGAATGGGAATTACTCTTACACGTTTGTTGACATTCAAATTGACACGACTTTAACGCTTACTTGAGTCTGGTTTGCGTGATTGACTCTTATTTGTCACCTACAGACCGACATCACTGTTTTCGATGACTTTAAAATGTGAAAGAACAGAGATAAGTGGTGTGCGACATGTCTTCTTTCACCATTCATACCACATGGAACAGTCTTATTTTTTAACATGATATAAAGGGGTTCTCAACGAATCTTTGGGAATAAAAGTAGTATTTGAGCTACTTTCAGACGTACACGGTCACTGTCGATATATTGATTTGTTTTTAGATCGAATTAACAATTTCTTCACTCGTATGAGCCATGATGAGTAAAATGAGGGCTGCTGGGAATTGTTATAGACCAACAGGTAAATGACGTTGTAATAAACTTTAAAAAGAACAGAAAACAGGGAAAAGGGATGTTTCGTCAATAATTTTTTTCCAAATGGTCCTTTTTTATCTTCAGTTTCTTTTTTTGAGATACTTTTGATTGTTCTTCTTTTCAGGTCTTTGTGTTTTGTCTCAATTGTTTTTTTATTTGTTTGAGGAAAGGTTATACCCTAAATGTCCTGTCCTGTTTTCTGTTCTTTCTGGGAGGCATGACCCCATTATAACCAGGTGCTAGAGATTTTCATTAATGATTTACTTCGTTCCTGAATGGAACAAACAAAACATGTTGATTGCACAGTTGATAATTGTACAACAAAGCATTTTAGAGTTGAACCCATGACCTTGTGGAACTTCAGGGTCTTAATCATGTATTTATAAAAGGAGGTCGTGTTGGACTTTGTTTCAAGTTTTGTGGTAGTGACAACTATATTTTCTCATTCTTCATGATCCAGATATTTCTCGTAAGAGAGGTAATGAGGAATGGCTTCCCCCACTCAAATTTCTGCCCAACATTGTGTGGAAAACCTTACTGATGAAGAGCATTCAACAGTCAAATTAACATCAAATCTTTGTGTTGACCAGTCCTTTACTTCAGAAAGTGGCCCCTCAGAAGTACCTACTTCAGATCTAAGCTCCAAGGGAGGGAAAAGAAAAAGAAAATCCAAGTGCCCAGTCAAAACCGACTCTGACCCGCCTGATGGATTAAAGTCATTCATGTGTACTGTTTGTGGCAAAGTATTCAACAAGAAGTGTAATCTTCAAGATCATATGAGAACTCACACTGGAGAAAGACCATTTAAGTGTGAAGTGTGCTATAAAGGGTTTACAGTGAGCAGTAGCTTACATGTACATATGCGAGTTCACACGGGTGAGAAGCCTTTCCAATGTTCGAAGTGTGGTAAAACTTTTACTGTGAGTAGTAGTTTGAATGAACATATAAAAACTCATTCTGGAGAAAAGCGGTTTAAATGTTTGGTGTGTGGTAAAGCCTTTGCCAACGCCTCCAATTTGAGGTCACACATGTCTAATCACAGTCACAGTCACAGCGAGCTAAAGTCGTGGAAATGTGAAGTGTGTTACAAAGAATACAAGACTCGGAGTAGTTGGCACACACATATGAAATTTCATAAGGGAGAAACTCATAAATGCGTCCAGTGCTGGAAAGAGTTTACCACAGTCGGTGGTCTCCAAGTGCACATGGCGTTTCATTCAGACGAAAAGCCATTTAAATGTCCACACTGTACTAAAGCATACAGATTTAATGCAGAGCTTCAAATACACGTGAGAAATCATTCAGGAGAAAAGCCGTACAAATGTACTTTATGTCCTAAGAAATTTACCCGCAGTGATAGTTTACACTTACATATGAGAACTCACACAGGAGAAAAGCCATACGAATGCCAAATTTGTTGGAAAAAATTTAGTGTGAATTGTGCTCTACACAGACACATGAGGATTCATACAGGAGAAAAACCCCATGTGTGCTCTGTTTGTGGAAAGGCATTTGATTCAAGCTCTAATAAACAAAAGCACTTAAAGATCCATCAGCGAGAAAATGATAAGATTATTAACAATTGAATTTAAATATTGTCTTGTATTATGTTATTATGTAAAGTGTTTAAAATTTTCACCTATTTTAAATTAAGGAAAACAGAAATTAGTGTTTGGTCAATATATACTGATTGTGCAATGTCTTATTCAAAGTCAGTATGTTGACAAGATTTTTAGTAACAATGTGTAGACAAGAATCTGCTTTTTAGAGAGACCATATGTTTTATACTGGAGGACATTTCACCGCCTCCTGTTAAATGAATAAGTTTAATTGTTATTAAGAAGCCTCCAATGTGGTAAATATGTGTATTGTTTTTTAAAACAGTCAATAGTGACAGACAAATCATCTTTTCCATGAGAAGGTGAAAATAAGTTCTATCTGTTTTTTAAAAGATTTTTCGTTCACAACACCAGTAATGGTTGTCGCACAAGTGGTACTGATAAGATGGGAATACTTGTGAATTTAATAAAGAGAACATGGGGAAGTATGATGTAAACTCTTTGGAATGGGAAATTAAATCCTTTCAAAAGTTGTTGGGGATTTTTTTTGCTTTTGTTGTTGTTGCAACTGATCAATCTGCTGCAGAACAAAAAAGGGGCCATTAAAATGGACATAACGTCTTTAGTATTTGAAGTAGAAAGGGATAGCACAACGGAAAAGAGAGGAGAGCCAAAATTATTTGACAGTGGAACATGCGTTTGTGAAACATTTGTGTGTTGTTTGTTTGTTTGATCGAGCCCCATTGATACCACAGAGCAGTGTTGGGGCCAGCCCTATGTTCAGCCATGAAAGGCACACAAGATACCTGTCATAAATGTTGGGACCACCAAAGATGACTTAACACAGAGCCAGGAAATTCTTTGGATCAGAGAGTTTCAGACAATCATGTGATCAGCCCATTGTGTTTTGTGAAAGATACATTGATCAAAATCATAGATCAATGAACAGAGATCATGATCTCATTTTTCAAGTTTTTAAATTATTTTTTTCGGTCATGGGCTTTCCATTCGTGAATCTCATTATATCCCTCAATTGTTTTCCCACCGATTTGATTTGATCTACGCCATATTTTGATTTTATGTGACTGGCCCTAGATTAGATATTTTTTCCTTTTACTGATAAGCTTCAATTTTTTTAATTGGTTTTGTATGTATTGTAATTTTTAGATGTTGGAAATAGAGCATGTGTATCTTATCCGTCTTTGTTCAAAGGCTTCTATCTTTGAAAATATTTTATTTGGACCAGAGAGGCCTGACCTGGGACAATTCTGACACATATCCTCTCTCGTTGATGGTGAGGATGTTTCTTGTATCGCATGTACCCTCACAGACACGCACATTATATAGAGCATTCTTTTAGAGATACTGTGAAAGTGAGATAACTTTAGGAACAGACTGATCCCTGTACACCAATTTCCTTTCTTGAGGTATTGGTCTAAACACTATGAGAATTGATGAACCTTGTTTATTTAATTTGGGCGAAGGTATAGATTGCAACATCCCATTTAAGATACAATTGTGTTTTGAATGGGTTATCATTTTTTTAAAAATCCTGAGTCATGGGTTTGTCGGGGTGTCTCTTGGGTTAAGATATATTTAAACCATATTGTGAAAATTATAAAATAGTTATCAACGAGATGAAATTGGACTTTATTATTATTAGCCATCTGTCCTCAAAAGAAGAAAAAAATTGTTTTGCTATATAAGTCAGCATTTTGTCTTCCATTTTACTAAATTACTTTCCTGTTTAGAGATGTTGACAATATTTGTTGATGATGTATGATGTTCCATTTTTGCTATTTCTATGTTTTGATAGTTTACTTTAAAAAAAAAGGGCATTATTATTGTTGTCTGGTTTTGGTTCAGTTTAATTGAAGAATATTATTTAACAAATGTAGGTGTTGCTTAATTTGTTTTCTTCCATTGTTGATTTTTTTAATTGCATTTCAATTTGATGTTGATTGTTATATTTGGTTGTGTTGGGTTTTTTTACTTTGAGGAAATATATTTTGATATTGTGCCATTCTAGTGTGTTAGGTTATTTTCTCATGTTCAATCGTGGCTTAACTCTCTCTCTTTAAAACATAATTTTTTCTCTGGACCTTTAAGAGTTTTCATGGCTGTGCCCTGGAGATTCACGTGGAATTTTCTCAAATCCTGTTGAACTGCCTTTGATATGATCTTTCTGTATTGGAAAGAGCCTAAGACTTCAAACTTTAGAACTTTTAGTACCGTGAACAAATTTTTCTTGTGATGTCTTTAATTTAAAGAAATATTAATTTAGTTTGATGGTCTTCTTTGAATTATTTTATCTTGGATCCTTATCACTTATGACAGCTTTTTTTTTTAATGGGTGAAATTCTTTTTTGTGTTTTAACTGTTATTGTTCTCCTCAAAAGTAGAGTTTAACCAAGCATGAAGGAATATTATGTTGGCAGTTATTATCTATTGTTTCATTATTTATTGATTTCTTATCCAATTCCCTTTTACCATTACAGTGTAGGGCCAGCACTATGAGGCTGGATCAAGATATTAAGCCAAGCAGATATGATCACAATATGTGGTAGAATGTGGAAGAGATAAAAAAAAGGGTGAATAGTGGCCAATTGGGTTGTCAGTAATTAGCTATGTAAAGATACAAAAATTAGGGCAAGAGTTCAAAGTTCAAGTGATCACTGAATTAAAAAAAAAGTAAAGTAAAAAGTATGGAAGTACAGTATGCAAAGATACAATGAATATTCTGACCACTATAATACTACAAACACCTATCGAGAAAGAAAATCTAAGGGCTAGGATGTTGAATTGAATTTGATTCTATTTGTTTCATAGACTCTTGGTCAGTGAAATGTTGGTTCCTCTTGTCTTATTCTAGGAGGTCATACTCATGCATTATGTAGAGAAACTGAATTTTTTTAGAATTGAAACTTTAATGTGATTTGTGAACGTTACGATGACGCAATACCAATTACCAATAGCTCAATACAATCTTTGCATGGTCAGTGTCACAAACAAACCGCTTTAGTCCAGATTTGCGAAAACTGTTGATGAAAATTAATGGAGATTTTCTTTGACCTTCATCAACACACTTTGTGATGATGTCAAAGCTATTCAAATGGACCAGTGAAATCATGGGAAACAGAACACAAGCACTCCACGTATATATTCTCTGTTCAATTTTTAAACCAGTTGATTGTCTCTCCTGTAAAAACAACCACAATGGACTTGAGCAGTTTGCTTGCAACACCGAGCCAATGGCTTGTCATTGAGATTATTTTGTATTAGTAATCTATAGATGTCAGTTAAATGTCAAATCAAGATGTTCTCTTTTTCCTGTTTTTATGTGGTGAATTTTATTCTCATACTCATAATGATGATAATATATATGATATTGTGATCAATGTCAGTAGTAAGTCATTCTCATATTCATGAATCTGTTTTATTGTGGGAGTATACATGGGATGTGCTGGCTACTTAAAACATTTTTGATGTTCCCCCTTAAGATTTTTTGCTTTTAAAAATTATTTTTTACATTTTTATACAAGATGAGATCCCGTAAATTTGCAGTGAACGTTGTATAGAAATTACAAATAAAAAACTTTTTCCCTCTGAGCTTGATCATTGCCGTTTTAGCGGTGATAGAAAAGGTACATCGTGTTAACGACATGAAGACAAATTAACTGACACGCAGACTGCCTTGTTTATGAATGGACGATACCAAGGTGGAGAGAGTACAAAAATAGAAAGTGTTTTGATTCCATCATTAACATGATGGTATGGCTATGCATATTGTTATTCAATACAGTAAACACAAACATTGGTAGATTAAGAATATCCATGTATTGCTCTTTACTAGATGTGCTAATAATATATGAAAATTAAATCGAAAATAAAAAGATTGCTGAAATAACCAGGGATAAAAATGGGGGCAAATAAAAAGTGAGTTTAAAAATGGCAATAGAGAAACAAACACAATTATCTTTAGCTGTATGTGGTTTGCCTCAAAGACGACTGGAATGAATAACAAATGTGTTGGTTGGAGTAGACTGACTTGTCTGATCTCAAATTTACTTCTTCTCTTTAACATTATTTTTGACAAATTTATGAAGCAAGATGGACTGAAGAACCGTTAATGAATCTCATTAGATGTGACTCAACATCTAACTTTATGATCTGTTTTTTTGTACATGAACAGAAAGAGGGGATAAAATACTTGTGTATTGTGATGTTTGAGTGCTTTTGTGCTTGTCTTACCCTTCTTGATCCGTATATTTTTCTATAGGAACCAGTGGGAAATGGCTTCGTCCACTCAGATTTCCGCCCCAAGTTCTGATGAAGCACTTTGTGGTGAAGAGGATTCAGCTGTTAATTTGTCATCCAAGTCATTCGCATCAGAGAGTTCCTCGGAGCAGCAGAGTTCCCAAGGTGTGAAAAGAAACCGAAAGTCCAAGTGCCCCACTAAGACACAAGTCGGTTTGCCTGATGAACCAAGATCTTATATATGTAGTGTTTGTGGTAAAGTATTCAATAGAAAAGGTAACCTTCAAGATCATATGAGAATTCATACGGGTGAAAAGCCTTTTAAATGCGAAATATGTTTCAGAGGATTTACTGTGAACAGCAGCCTGCAGGTACATATGAGGATTCACACTGGAGAGAAGCCTTTTCCTTGTACTGAGTGTGACAAAACGTTTGCTGTGAGTAGTAGTCTGAATGCTCATATGAGAATTCACACTGGAGAAAGACCATATAAATGCCATTTATGTCCAAAAGCATTTTGCAAGGGTTCTCAATTGAAAGTACATCTGCATAACCACCTGGAGAAAAAGGTTTGGAAATGTGAAGTTTGCAACGAAGAATTTGACAGCGGGAGTAGCTTGCTGATACACACAAAATTTCATAAGGGAGAAACTCACAGATGTCCTGAGTGTTGTAAAGAGTTTGCCTCAAGCAGTGGCTTTGAGTTGCACATGGCTCATCACGCAGAGGAAAAGCCATTCAAGTGTATGCTGTGCAGTAAAGAATATCGGTTCAACTCAGATCTTCAAATACACATGAGAAACCATACAGGGGAAAAGCCCTTTACGTGTTCCATATGTTGGAAATCTTTTACCCGTAATGATTGTTTAAATTTACACATGAGAATTCACACTGGAGAAAAGCCATATGAATGTCCAATGTGTGGGAAAAAATTTACAGTGAACGGTGCTCTGCACAGACATGTCAGGATTCATACCGGAGAGAAGCCGTATATATGTGCTATTTGTGGGAAAGCATTCTATTCCAGTTCTAATAGACTCAAACACATGAAGATCCATCAACGAGAGGATGAAAGTAAGAAGAGTACCGATTAATGTTTGTTAATATATTATACATAATAGTAATAATGAATCATGGAAAAAATCATTGATGATAGAGCTCAATCACAAGGGAGCAAAGTATATTATTCAGGAGTAAGACAAAGTCCACACATATATATCTTCTATATGCTTGAGAAATAAGTCAAGACACTAACTTTAATATATTTAAACCTGTATTGATTTTTGTAATAATGTATTATTTTTTTATGTTCAACTTTATACCTTTGAATATATTTACAGCCCAATTAAATCCAATATTGTGTAATGCTTGAACATAAAACAAAACATTCACTGCTTAGGGCATGGGTCGCCAGACTGCCAGAAATTTCCAGCAGGCAGGAAAATGAAAAAGTCTGAAAATTGTCTTGCTGGAAATCTGAGCACTTCATGTGGTATATACGTATAGTGAAAACATGTTCGTTGCAGGAAATAAAGAAATTATTAATGCTCTTACAGGAATTTTTAGTCAGACCGGTTGGCTCCGATGAATGAGGAGGATTCAATGAAACTCGTTTATAATGAGAGGTGGTGTTCCAGACAAAATCTCTCGTTATTCCCGATAACAAAGGGAATTTACCAGATCCCCTATTACTTGCCTGTAATTGAAGTAGGTACAGTTTACTGACACTGTAAGTGTAAGACAAAACCAGGAAATGATAAAGAAAGAAAGAAAATAGGGATACTGTCTTTGTCCAGTGAGAAAAATAAGAAAGAGAAATGGAGGAATGGTGGTTATAGAGTTCTCGTTATTACCGAGGTTCTGATCGTAGAGTGCCGTTATTCCAGTTATTTATTATATAGCGTTATGAAGGAAAATTTATTATTTTCTCATTAAAGTTAGTGCTGAGGTCTCGTTCTTTCCAATGTCGTTAAACGTGATGATCCACTGTAGTTATATATCTTTTTCTCCTTTAAAATAAATTTACTTTGAAATGATGTAAACATAACTTTTTTTCTTTTCTATATTATTTCATACATCTAAATGATTTATAAAGAAGGTATTGGCTCATTCTTACTGTTGGAGTAGTAGGAGGTCCTGTTAGGTCATTACACACACACAGAAAATCAAAGGAATTCAACACGAAAATGAATTATTTTTTTATGAAAAGAGAGACATATAGGCCTATATAGAAAAATTGTATCAGTTAAATT
>JARBEP010123162.1:0-12325 GCA_030265255.1 Tritonia festiva
AGAGAGAGAGAGAGAGAGAGAGAGAGAGAGAGAGAGAGAGAGAGAGAGAGAGAGAGAGAGAGAGAGAGAGAATAGCAAGTCAGGTCATTCACTTCAATACAAACCAAGTTCTGGCACCACACTCACAAGAATGGAAAAAAGCAATGGATTTAAAATCTCATCTTTATTTCTCTTGTAATTTGCAGATTTACTTTATTTGCAAACATGCTGACAATACTCATGGAGAAAGTATAAAAGACTTAAAAAATCTAAATGGCCAAGAACAAAATGACTTTTGAAAATAATGACAAAGGCATGTAATTCGTTTGCATAAAAAGGAACACACTGACAGAGAAAATACAATGTAACTCTGATAACACACCATGGACAATGAATATCAGCACCAATTATCAAGACATCTCTCCTGTCAATGATAAAACTTTGATATGTGACATATGTACGGTAAAAGGAGCATCATCAGTCCAACTATATGGTACATATCCTCATACCCAAATAACATTTTTAAAAGTCACCTCAACACAATCAATCACTTGTACAAAGCCGCAAACAAACTACCTTTTCACATCCATTTTGCAAGACAAGTATAAATAAATAAGAAAAGATGCATAGTCACCAATTTTCCATGCAAATTTCACTTTCACTCCCGAATAATGTTAAAACACACAAATAAAATCTGCTTTTTCCCTTCCACAGAACGTTCACACAATCTTTTTTTCACTCCCATAAAATGTTAAACACAGAAATCTGCTTTTAAAGATGGGAAATGTTCCCTTCACTTCGGAGGCATCATTGGACATGTACGCTGATGATGTTCAAGCTTAACAAAAGACCTCAACACCATTCCACAAGCTTGACACTGTGCCTTTTCTCCAATATTATGTTTATTTCGCATATGTACCCGTAAATTGTCTCTCCGGCGAATAGGAGCTCTGCATATTGGACAAAGTAAGGGAGTAGCTGAAGACTTCCGTTTGAAATTCAACCCAACAAGAGATGAAGATGGATGCCGTACAGAGCCTGCAGGAAGCCTCAGAGAACTAGAGTCATGAAAAGGTCCTAGATTCCAACAAAATTGTAAAATTGACATTATTTTCAAAGTATAAATACAAAAGATAACTGGCTGGCAGGCGAGAAAGCATCAGAAGACAACTTAACATTTTGGCACTAACATTATTGTCTGCTTGGTCTGTTCTATTAAAAATGTTGGTTTTACGCTTTAGGGTCATAAGGAAAGGAAATAATAGGTTTTACATCAGCAGTAAAGTGTGGAGGTGGTGACTTTGTAGGGCATATAAATGAAGAATCAGACACGGGTAGTAAAGAGCTATTGACTGTCAGTGTCGCATGATTATCTGGTTTTTGGGGGCATGTTATCTGATGCTGATACACCTGTGGTTTATATTTAAAGCCTTTGCCGCAAAATCTGCATGCAACTTTACTTCCAATACCATGAATCCCACGCAGATGTTCTGCCAATGCGTCATATCTACTCAGAACTTTCGAGCATACACAGCAGGTCAAGTGACGTTTTCCTGTGCATTTCTTTTTATGAATGTTCATTTCTAAATTATCTCTGGATGTGAAACCACATTTTCGGCAGGTTTTCAAGTGATTGAAACTTTTTCCATACTTAATTGACTTGTCATCACCTAAAAACCACGACGGCTCAACACGACGATCAGACTGTAGTGGACTAATAGGCCAATTTGCTGAATCACCTTGAGTGACTGAGAAAAGATAATAGATAATATTAGATTTCCAGAGATGAAGATGCTGCTAAAGGAAAAATATAAGTTGCAGGAGGGTCCTGGCAGGCATTGGTTCCTAGTCCTAGTAGCAATGAGGGACACTCGACTTGAATTGAAAACACCTCTTAGACACTAATATTGAAAATGCCATGCTTATTCTTTAAATGTACTTTTAAAACATCTTGTCGATAAAATACTTTATCACAGTACATACACTTGATATCAAAATTTCCTTCACAAGCTTTACGATGTCGCGAGAGATTCCCAGGATAGGAGAAAGACTGGTTACACTTAGAGCATGTGTATCGTTTAGGTAAAATATGAGACAATGGATATCGGGAGTGGTGAAAAGAGCTGTACATGAGATGACCTTTTCCGATGAGAGGTCTTTGGTTTTTAGATAACTTGCCAACACTCATGGGAGTCGAGGATGAAGATTGGTGCTGCTTTAACAAGGAGTTGATGAACACTGGGAAAAATATTGTGAATCTTGATTTAGTAATTAATTGATATCGATAAGAAATTACACAAAAATCGGAAATTTTCAACTGCACGAAAACAACTTAGGCAAATTGCTGGCAAGTCATAACATCAGAAGTTTTAAGACAAATGTTGCTTTCAAGTTTCTGCTAACTAGGATATTTTCAAATATAATTTGTACAAAGAACAGCCATTACTTTTCCTATCATCACAAAGCATATCAGAGTTACAAAGTATTCCCTCACACGATTTAGCTGTTAGGTTGTAATTTTTGCACACTTAGACTCTGTCTGGGATCATCCAAGTAGAAATGCTGACATCTTTTCACATGTTTCTGCAGCTCTCCTTTGTGTGAACTTGACCAGTTGCAAATGTCACAGGAAAAGGGCTTAATCTTTAGATGCACTGAGTTGACATGACCCTCACAGTCTCTTCTCACTACAAATGATTTCCAGCAATATTGGCAGCTAAACCTCTTAGCTCTGTCCGCCCATCTGGATCGGCGTCTTCTATCCAGTTCCTCTTTAAAAGTCATTCCACCCATCTTACATAAACTGACGGCCAAGTCCTCATGTGAATCAGCAGTGTTCAGTTGAAGAACCATTTTGGCAACTAGAAAAATGATCAAAGAATGTGGCATGAGTTTTTAGGTTTAAACAAAGACTGGGCCGAGGCTGGCTATCCCGAACAAAGAACCCCCATAAACGAAGTAAAATAGCTGACTTTAAAAACTAGGGATCAGGGGAAGCAGAAAAAGATAAAGGCCTATGATGAAATTGCCTCTTTCTATTGAATTTGGATACTAGTACTATTGTGTTCCAAAAAGGATTTTGGCATTTCCTGCGAAAGCAATGCAGTGAGGAGGCAGCATGCTTGGTTGAAAGTGAAATATACCCAATACAGAATATCGAAACATTCGCTTGAAATTAAAATACAATTTAACAACCCCTACACAACTTCTCGTGATGTTTCCATGTTTTATAATTGTAGAAACTTGTCTGACACTTAGTGCAGTGATAAGGTTTCTCTTTTAGATGAACAGCATTCATATGCCCAATTAAGTCTCTGTTTACAACAAAAGCTCTCCCACAATAGGAGCATCGGAAATTTCTAGGTCTCTGTGTCCACCCTTTTGTTTTAACAAAAGGGTATGGTTGCAGAAGATTTACATCGTGGCTTCTTTTATTATCTCCTTGAAAATGGGAAACGTCAGCTATGTGATTTGAGAAGGCCAGCTCTGTAGTCAATACTGGGGTAGGGTCTGAGAATTGATGCAAGCCTAGATGGATTATAAGAACATAATACTACAGTGCCTGAAAGCAGTCTTATGATATGACAGATTAAGAATATGAAAGCACTGAAAGTCGGGGAGAAGTCCCTTGCCACAAAGAAATACAGGCTCACATGGAGGAGGGGGCTTTTGGGTGGAAAAACTTCTTCGTATCTTTTGAACACAAATTCACATGCCTCTTCCAGGTATCATATCTTGGAAAAGTTAAAGAGCAAGACGTACACCTATAAGGTTTAACTTTTAAATGCACACTATTCATGTGACCTATCAAATCACGACTCACAACAAAGGCTTTATAACAGTGGCTACATTGAAAATTACGGGGTCTTTCTTTCCATTTTACAACACCAGCAGTAAAGCTTAAACGATTTTGTGAATGCTCCCAGTTACTACGTCCACCTTGGCCCGAACATGTGGTCATCACCTCTGCAATAAGATGATTAAAAGTTTTCACCTAAGAAAGTTCAATTTGAGAAAACATCTGCATAAACATGATCACAAACTGAAAATTAGAAAGCCGAGAAAAAAAGTCATACCGGAAAACTCTACTTTGAACATTAAAGATTGTCACTTTACTACACTTCTGAACATTTTTAACTCAATGTTTTAACCTGAGCTGGACAATTCCATATTTTCTATGTCAAGTCTACATTCCATCCCGTGACACAAAAATAAAAGACGGGTATGTAAAAAATATTTATGCACAGAAAATACCTGGTATCTGTAACTACCAAAGGAGGGTTGGTTTGAATTGGTGCAACAATTCAGGACTTTTTAAGAGCGTAGATTGTTGGAAATTTTACATTCTAAAAAAAAATGAAACATTTACCTCCCTAGCTAGCACCAAAAAAGCAGCCATCATTTTTTTTACTATAACATCCTCGCGGCACAACTCAAAAGAAAACAAATTCATAAGTAGAACAGAAGAAGCGTGAAAAAAACAGATGTGCTGTGTCATTCAAAATATCACCCCCAGCCCTCCTCCCCTTTCTTCAACACACGGCATACATCCTTATACACACAACTCATGAATCGTGACATACCAAGGTAGAGCTACATTTACATACATTCGGAAGACAAATGCAACAGATATTCACTCAGTTCAATTATTACACAATTCAACAATGTAAGCCCGCCAGTGGGACAGAATACATGAAACCTTTATCTTATTGCATAACAATGACCTTTCTTTTGATGCAAAGCAATGCTTCGCTTATGAGAAAAACCCCTACCACACAAATTACATAGGTGAGGTTTTCTCTGTAGATGTTTTGAATTCATGTGGCCTAAGTAGTCCCTGGTGGTGACAAATCTTTTACAACACTCCTTGCAAAACAAATCCAGATAACTCCTAGACAACTGACCGACCTTGACTGCAACACTATTATTACCAGGCAATTGTGCGACCGTGTCTGAGGAAATGTACAATAAACCAGTTAAAGCTAAATCTTGTACACAAACAAAAAGTCACAACTAAATAAACGTCTTTTTCCTCCTGCCATTCGACATCAATGAGCTTTACTGTGTTACAATCTTTAGTGAAAACTAGCCAGGGCATTGAAAGATTTACACTTTTTCCGGTGCACGTGTAAGTTCCTGTAATATGAAAAGGATCTGTGACAATGTGAACAAACATATGGTTTCACTTTCAAATGTATGGCATTTGTATGGCCAACCAGATCACGCCTTGAAACGCACTTCTTTCCACAATATTCACAATTAAAACCTATTTTCGTCATGTCAGTTCTAGACCAATCTCCTCCAAAGTCCTCAAATCCATCGTATTCATTGATTGTTCCTGAAAAACCACCAGAAAATCAGAATGTGAACATTTTTTTGTTTTTCTATGAATTTGAAGTCTTTCAACAGAGGGTTAGACGGGCAGGAAATAACTCAATTCACACCACCATTCATTATTTCATTTCTCCATTTGTTTCCTTTTGGACAACCACACACATTCTCTTGTGATGGTATAAGCTTGTCTGATAAGCAAAACATTTACCACAACTCTGACATTCATAAGGCTTCACATTTAAATGGAAGGAGTTCATGTGACCGTTCAAATGCCTTCTAGAGGGAAACTTTCTACAACACACTTGACATTCCACAGTCCCCGTTATACGTCTCAGCTGTGATGCTACTGAAGTTGCAATGCGAAACTGGCCATGGCTTTCGTAAGCTAGCAGAAATGAAGAAGGGGAATAACGTGTGTAAGATATTAGAAGACCAAAAATTGAAGGACTAAAATGAATAGAAATGAAAAATCAATTGTCCTAAATACAGAAGTCCACATGACTGAAGGTGGAAAGAAGTCAAATTCAAATAAAATTATCACTGTAACGATATTCACATGATCGTCTATGATATTCCATATTATTCATATATGGAAAAGCTTTACTGCAAAATGGACATTTGTATGGCTTGATATTGAAATGTACAGAGTTCATGTGCCCAGATAATACCCGTCGATTTGAGAACACTTTAAAACACAAATCACATTTCATCCGTTTCTTGCTTCCAAATGATGGTGACTTCCAGGCCGCTATTGGCCAGACACTGTTCACTGAATGTAATAAATAGAAAGTCAAATTGATTGTGTAAGCTTAGACAAGAAAACTAGGTCCAGGGCCTGGGCTGTTGCAACTAAATCAAAACGTTTTGAAAAAACAAAACAAGTTCACTGGACAGAAGAAAAGGCAAACATACAAGTCTTTCTATGGTTGTCCAAACTAGTTTTGTACGAAAAACCTTTAGAACAATAAGGACATGTGTAAGGCTTTACTTTTAAATGCACAGAATTGATATGCCCCATCAATAACCTTCTGCTAGCAAAGGCTTTATGACACCTCTCACAAACAATACTTGATCTCTTCGGGTACACATTCTGGTTGGCAAAAAGTGAAGAATGTCTGAGTGGTTGCTGCCAATCTTGTGATTCAAGTTCACTTCCTCTGACTGATGGGAAAAAGTATAAGGTGGCATTACAATATGTCTAAATAAAAGCAGCAGTCTTGAAATCCTTTCTGAACACACTTTGTAAAATGACCTCTGATTAGCTCATATCGAATGACAATACTCAAACGACTATAAATTGAGACAGGCCTATTCAAAGGTGCACACATGGGCTCCAAGCCAATCATCAACCACACAAGTTACTGAAGGAAAACTACACTATACTATCTGGAAAATCAACAAGACTACAACAGATGTCACGAGAGATCAAATCTGGGCAATAAAAGGGCATGGCAGCACTACATTTAAATCCCAGTCCAAATCAGTCAAATGAAGCTAACTACATTTTCCCCTCCCTGTTCAAATTCTTACAACAAATGAAAACTGAATTTTTGTAATATTTGGTGGATTGACATACGAAAAATGTACTGGAACATTTATACTGAGAGTGATCAGATGGACTTAAAAATGAGGATGACAGTTGCACAACGAAGTCCTTCGACGTGTTTAGCCCATGAAATATGAAAAGTGGACATGACTATAACAATCATAAACTGATTTGATAAACACACAACTGTCACTTTCTTACTGAATGAATGATACGTTTATGATAGTCTAAACTCCTTTTGTAAGCAAAAGCCTTTTCACAATAAACACATTTGTATGGTCTGTTATCTAAATGTTTGGAAAAAATATGACCTTCATAGTCGCATTTTGCTGCTATCATCTTATGACAAAATTCACAAACATAAAATCCGCTTTTAAGAAAATAAAGCAAACTGGATTGTCCTCTTTTGTCCATCTGCAACAGCCTCAAATCAGCATTACATTTCGTACTTTTGTGACCTGAAAACAACACAAATACAATTGTCCTTGTGTTTTTTTTTTAACAAATTCAGTTATTAACTCATATATAATGAACCAGACGTAAATGACATTTCAAAGTTTTCTCATAAGCAAAGCATCGCAAACAGATATGACACTGAAATGGCTTTTTCTTTAAATGATGTGTATTGGTATGTCCCTCCAAATCTTGTTTCGAAATAAAAATTTTACAACAAAATTGACAAGTAAAACCACGGTTTCTTTTTAGAGACCCAGGTGAAGTTTTTAACGGTCCTCTGACATTTGTCTTGGTCCCTGGCAAGCCTAACTGATGAAATAACTTTTTTGAATCTGTAATAGAGGGGAAAAAATGCTCAATTTACCTCAATATCTTGAACATTGTGTTCTAAACAGATAGAAATCAGGAAACCCCTTAAATTCATGGTTTATTAACCCCTCCAAAAAGGTTGTATTCACAAAGACGAATGTGAAAATTATAACTTGTCTTATGTGAAAATTTGGAGTGACATTGAAAACAGACATAAGGTTTGATGTTAAAATGTTTTGCATTTTGGTGGCCAACAAGATCTCTTTGAGAACAGAATTTTTTCCCACAAAATTCACAGCCAAAATTTCTGGGAGGCTTGAGACACTTTCTTCCAAGAATTGGAGCAATTACACCTGCGAGAAGAGACAAGAAGCAGCTTTCAAGGGACACGAGAGGTCAAATCTTCTTATGGCATGAAACCATTCGCTGAATTTATATAGAGTTGGTCCATCATATATCTGGATTCACACAAAGCTTCGTGACGTCTTCTTGTTCGCTTGTAAAGAAAAGGCTTTCCACAATACTGGCAAGGGTATTTCACATGCAGCAGGTGAACTGCATTTCTGTGGTCACTACAACTTATCTTTGATGTAAAATCTTTTCCACAGAATTCACAGATATATCCATTGGAAACTGCTGAGATGTTATCAAAGAGTGGCCTACTGTCTTGAACAAATGAGAACGCATTGACTCCACCTAGTTGATGAATGGATTTAGATTAAAAACAAGCTTCAGCACCTTCCAAATAAATATTTCAAATTAAATTTTTTTAATCGGATCTAATAACTTATAGCCTAGCTTACTCTATCACTTTTAGGCGAAAATTTATTTAATTAACTACCGTACATACAAAAACATCCAATCAATTTCTTGCTAAACGATGCAAGAAGAATGGTTGAAAATAATTCATCAGTTTTCATGGGTAGAATTAACCCATTTATGCTTGCACTTTAAAGCATGCCTTTTTAAGCTTTGGCGGTAAAAAAATGACAGGCTACAATGTTTGCAGACAAACGGTTTTATATTCAAATGGTGACTGTTGATATGGCCCATGCAATCAGTTTTGTTGTAGAATTTTCTTTCACAGTAGCTGCAAGGATGCCAAATTCGAAGACCGCTTTCTTTGAAAGTATCTTTGAAGTAACACGATTTGTCTGGAGAATGAAAATGTGAAACGTTCCGTGCAGTAAGAAACACGAAAGAAATTTGAACGGACAAATCAAATTAATTTAATGTTACTCGTCAAAATTGTCATCAAAATGAATTGCGACACTCAAATTATTAAATCTATTGACACAAGTCCGTCGATGCCTGCTTAAATTTGTGGCATAAGCAAATGATTTTTCGCATGTCTCACAGTGGAAAGGTTTTCTATTCATGTGTGTGTTTATATGGCCAATAAACTGATGCTTTGACCTAAATCTTTTAGAGCAGAATTTACAAACGTAAGATTTTGAGTTATCACAAGAAAAAGAGTCAAAGATTGGCGAAAGATTGTCTCCTAGCAGTGATTTCAAGCCCTCATCATCTAGATGTGCTGCAGAATAAGACAAGACAAAAGTTACTCTTAGCTAATCCGCAAAACAGGACCTCGGCTTGGCTCTATGGTACGCTCATCAGATCACACTTCTTTTAAACAATTAAAAAACAAATATGAACGCAACCATTTTACCCACAAAGGCCATCAATAATTTTTTTTAAAGGACAAGAATAGGTTTTAATAGATGTGATCAAAGTGAGAAGAGACAAAAAGAGGTGAATGAACAAAAACAAATGAAAACAAAATTGCACTATTTGTGACTAAATCTCGTGCCTGGAATTTGTAACCAGGACTTTCTTCAAAATTATACTCCCTATCAGTGTATGGAATGGATCAATGCAAACCAATATTTCAAGGTGCTGCCTCTCAAAGTGGAATAATAATATAATAAACTAACTATTGCTAATTAGAGTATGCAGAAAGAAAAAGTTTCAGAAGATATATTTGGGTTTTTGCTGTCAGTATCAGGCACTGGGCATACCTCATACATTGTGGTCCAAAGTAACTGTAATCCATTACAGGACTTAACTTCGAGCGCTCAGATATACAAGATAAGAATGTCCAGCACAAAAATAAAATGATTAAATTGCCTCATAGCTAAACCTAAACAAATGCTCAAGATAAAATTCAATTAAGCATTGCCACAGGATCAGAAAAAAACTTCTCTCGGTCAATAACATTACGTTTCAGATTAAAATTTTCAATGTGATTCATCATGCCAATCAATTTCTTTCAGCCAAATTCAAGAAACAAAATCATGTGAACTTCTGAGTTTACCACCTGCCAGCCCAGGCCCTCTCCAACAACAACTACAACCAACATTCATTGAGAAAAGAATAATGGATGGAGGAGACTAGTTAAGTCAGACATTTTATTAAAATTATCAAGTTCAATGAAATTTTTAAAAAGCAAAAATGTCTCATCCATCCACCTTTTAACTTTTATAAAAGAGAAGCAAACTTAGTTAAAGAATAAATTCATGTTAAGTTAATTCTTTAATGGAAAAATTTTCAGGAATCTCTATAACAATTTTTATACAAAATGATAAATTCAAAGAGAAAAAAAAAGGTTTATAATATATGCACTGAAAAGAGTAACATTACCTTAATTTTAATAGTGAAAAAATACAGTGGGTGTCGGATCCAACGAGGTCGTACTAAACGAAAAGTCAGCCCGAACGAGGCAAACCAAAATCCCCATTTCCCCCTCTAATCATTTACATTATCCTGACTTCGCTTCAGTCCCAATGACCTTGTTGAATCCGACTTCTACTGTACGAGAATTCACTTCAAGGAAAAAAGTTCTTAACTAAGAAAGTATAGATAGCAAAGGAAATAAATGAACAGTCCCATGGCAGAGTGTAATAAACAACAAATTGTACATGAGCCACTCAAAAGGTGTGCCAAAGAAGGTATGCCTAATACTAATGATAATTAAAAGGAAACACCTACATTAACATCTTCAAATTGACAACCTAAAATACTGAGAAAGCTCTTGCAGGATGAATTATCTTGACATCCATGACACTTCAGACGTTCATAATTGAATTTATCTTTTTTTCCCAAACTATTCAGTATTAGTATTACTACACAATAACTATTTCAAACTTGATTCACAATATAAATATTTTTTTTTACTATCAAATATTACTACACACGCGAAGACTATAAATTTGAATATATTCACCTGACTTAGGTTCTATGAAATACAAAAGTATTTCTTTCAATTATGAAACAGATGCATTATAACCGTTCTCATTTTACAGACGTGTATCTATCTAGGGAGAAATGCCAGGTCCACTAAAATTAGTTCCTCACCAGTATAAAAACTGGTCAACAGATCCTTTTCTCATCCTAACCAAACATAACAGCCATCGCCATGTTCTAAATCATGTCACTTTTACTATCAAATATAAATTTTGACGAGTGTCTTTACAAGTGAGGTTATTTTTGTCTCTTTGATAAGATATGTAACTCACCCCAATCAAATAAAAACCTCTGCTAGACTTGCTTCTACTTGCCCATATATTACACATCCCTCCCTTCCCCCTTTCATTTCCATATTCAACAATATGATTAAGAAAACATGATTCTGTTTTAAAGCATCTCTCAAGTGTGATTATTATAATCTGATTCAATTACGCACACTGCGACTGCGATAACTAATTTGTACACCTTTTGAGAATGGCTCACAACTCAAAATGAAAATTTGGACAGCAATCATCCACATGACCATGTGATACCTTAGAACTCACTCCAAAAAGTTTTACTCCACAGCATTTTGCTTTGGAACTGTCCAAATAAACATGTGTTTCCTGTTACTGAAGAGCAAAATCAGTTCTAAAAATGTGACAGCTTTATGAATGAAGACAAAAAAAAAATCCACCGAACACATTGACCTCGTCTGAATCTCTTTAAATACAAAGCATATCAGTGTCATAAATAGGTGGAAAGAATAATAGGGCCTACTTGTGACATAACTAAGAACAGGAAATCTCTACGCAATATGAGTAGCTTTGGATCAAGCATTTATCAGTATCAGTCCACAAAATTACAAAGACTAACAAAGGCAACAGAAACGCCAATTAACGACTGAATAGTTAGAACTGCATGTGATGACTGAGCATTGCTACTTTCTGAGAGAAAACAATTGTTCCTATTTATTGAGTTTCTTGAATTTCAGATTAATTGCTCATGTCAATTTCATCTTATCTTCAGCACCAGAAAATTTGACTTACATGATAAGAAGTAAACAAAGAAATTAAAGCCTGTCACCTTTTAAATTGAATGTGAAACTGATTTTGCTCTTGATGAGAACAGGAGAGAGACCAACACATGGTGCCAAGAAATCCAAGCTTGGTTTGAAAGATGGTTCAATGGCACCCCACTGACAAATGAAGTAACTGCAACATCAATTTCTACAATTTGGTATTCAAATCTTCAATTAAGTTTTATTTATCAATATTGGCGTCATTTTACAACATAAACATTTGAATAGGTACTCCAAACCCTCTTATCGCTACCTGCCGTGGCTGACGAAACGCGATTTGTCGTAATTTTCAAATGGCGAATGCTCGCTTGATTACCAATCAATTTTGATTAAATGAAAACCATTGGAAAGAATGATCCTTTCTCCGTCATTGTATGTAGGTTTTAATAATG
>JARBEP010124270.1:0-12322 GCA_030265255.1 Tritonia festiva
TCTCTCTCTCTCTCTCTCTCTCTCTCTCTCTCTCTCTCTCACACACACACACACACACACACACACAAACACACACAAACTGTTCAATGAGAAAGTAAACGCAGAAACATTGTCTAAGATAGAAATTTCGAATAATGGAAACATCATCGGAAAATATTATGGGAAAGGGGGTCGCCTGCATTGCATAATAATAATAATAATAATAATAATAATAATAATAATAATTAGCTTCATCTGTTCTCTCTGGGGGCTGTTGTTACACAAGCGTCCACCTCTATCCGTACATAATCTGTCTGTCTAGTTTATAAGTTGTTTGGGTGGGGTGGGGTGAGGTGGGGGGGGGGGAGGTCTTGTTTGGCAACTGCATTTTCTTGGTTAGAGACCTTGCCCTCGTTGACGTTTTCCTGCTGTTTCTGGCAAGATATGCATCACCGAGTTCTTTCTTTCTCTTGTCACGCGCTGCTCACTAATATAACTCCATCATTTCAGCTTTGTTTACCATACGGTCCAATCAGAGACGCGTTTACTTTGCGACCTGTGCCGATTGGTTACTATTTTTATCAAACGCACGTGCTTCTTGCAAGTTCGTCGTGTTCAATGCGTGAGAAGGCCATGGTGTACTCATTAACAGGCCGTGGAATTGAATGAGTGGATGAATTATGTCAAGTTCAAAGTGTGTCTCAATCAGAATAACATGACATAACAAATAATAATGATGATAATAATGATAATAATGATAACACTTCTTATTCATCCAAATTTAGGAAATTCATTTTACAGACGTTCCTTTTAAAATTAGAAGTACAATACAGAATGGCATTTGAAACTAGATAATATTATAATTATACACAATAGATGATATCATCTACAATATATGATATTATACACAATCGACAATATTATACACATATGATATTATAAACAATGCCACGACATTAATAGTAACTTCGTTCACAACAGTATACAAATGATGCATAATAGATAGCAGTGTCATAGAAAAATACATTACAAATACACAGAACGATACAATTCTATTTATGAAAGGTCAGACAGCCAAGAGTACTTTGAGACAGAGAGTTCCAAATATATGGGGTAGCATTTGTAAAAACACGATCTAAAAACCTTGTTTTAGTCAGATTCTGTGTTAAAAGGATGGAGTTGGGTGATCTTGAATTACGAAATAGGTTATAGATACGTATCAATAAGACGGCTTAAATTACCAGGTGCCATTCCATGTACATGGTATGCATTTAAAAACTAAACACGCGATCTTTAAGTCAATTCTCATCTCTATAAAATGAAGCAAAAGACAGAAAGGAAGGGGGGGGGGGGGGGCATAAAGTGATAACAGACAAATTTTAAAATATTTATTTTATCATCTCCGTCTCCTTGACCTAAAACCCCACTGCAGAATACCTTGGCATCAGACCAAGGAAATGCATGTCAAAAATGTATCTTCACATCGCAGACAAACGTAACAATAACATCAGGCTCTTTTACTGAACGAACTGGTAAACACGGACAGATAGGGTAAATGTGTACCCAGTAGGTATATTATGTGGAGGCGCTGTGGTGTTCGATATGATGTGTGTTGTAGTATGTCGGTTAGATAGGTTACTTTTAGGGGTTATCTGGAAATACTTAACTGGGTGTACCTATATTTGCTGAAATAGTTGCTGATCTCTATGCATTATATTATACCAGGCGCGTGTGGAGAAGTCACTGACATTATCATTATAATAATAGATAAGTGTGTCTCCCCAATGATGTTACTGTAAAGTGCACAGGCATGACCTAGTCATGAATCATGCACTATAGAAACGCTATGTATTATTATTATTATTAATAATTATTATTATCGTGTTCATATTTGTACGTTGCTAGACATAGATATACTCCTCCACTGTGACCTGTCGTGTAAAGATAGAATTTCTGTTGAAGTTGCTGGTTGTCTGTCGTAAACTCGTCGGGTAACCTAGTCTTTGCCGTTCTCTCACTCTCTTGCCTTCTATTAAGGCACTGACCATCAACTTTTCTAAACAGTCATGCCTCCAATGCCCGAGGAATTTCATCTGCCTTCCTCTGATCGTATTCAATACGTTCCCTTATTCTCTTGTCTTTTTTTTCAAAATTAACTCATTTGTTACTTCTGCAGTCCATGGAATTTTTAAAATTCTTCTGTACAGCCACCTTTCCATCTCTTCCATTATTCTCTCGTTACTTTTGTCTAAAGTCCATGTTTCACAGCCGTATAATAATAATGAAATAATATATGTTAGAATCAAATCCAGGTTATTTTTCATTTTCAATTTTGAGTTGATGAGCACTGTTCTTAATGTTATGTAGAAAGTATTGATTTTGCAATCACAATCCTTTGTTTGATTTCTGTCTCGCCGTTTGCATCATCAGTGATTGTGGCACCTAAATACTTGAATTTTTGTCACAACCATACATTCAGTTTTCTTAACATTCAACTGCACTCCTTTTTTTCCATTTACACGCTTGTTAAACATATTTTGTTAGTCTGCTGCACGTCATGATGATGCATAATAGGATCTTCTTTGCCAGACTCAGTATGCTTATAGTCCGGTGTTCAGCCCACTGTGAGTCATTATCATTACCAATTCTAATTACCGTGAGTCACAGTGGTTAAGCGTTCCGACGGATGACTCACAACTCCGCTCACACATAATTTAACGACAGACGCCTCGATCACCATTCTTAGCCAAACTTAGAGCTGGAAATGCTTTGGATCCAAGGATTTCAGACAAGCAGATGATCGCCCGTTGTTTTCACATTCCTTTATTCAGCACCTTGGACATAGCACTGTAAACAGAAGAGACAAACGAACATTACAGACCCCCCCCCCCCCACCTATGATAACAACTGTGAGAACTTGCAACTGTTGGCCTATTGTTAAATATGAATTAATTCATCTTTGCTGCCGCATGGGTGAATTGACAGCAAGTCAGCCTTCGAAACAAACCTTGAATGTTAAACAGTAATCTATGACTCGAATAGAGAGACACCGCATACTTATAATAATTTGTCCCTGTAGTGGCTGTCAGTGACCTATTTGCTTCATTGTTCACGTCGGTGTGGCATGGTCTACCGATGGTCTAGAAAATTCGGTCGAGTCATGGGTTAACGTGAACTTACGTGTCCTCGGCAGGCCGATAAAGCTTAGATCAATTTGCTCTCAAATTCGTTCTGTCAGCTGATTAACAAAATCGGTTAAGTGACAACACTGAGGTTGCATTCAATAGGTACAATTTCACGTGGCTGATACAATGTTCAAGACACACAAGCGGGGCATCACGCACGGACATTGCAGAATATGCATGCACTGAAACGACAGAACAAGCTCATTTTTCCATTTTTTTTTACACGTTTCTGTAGTATTTGCATGTAGGTGTTGAAAAGCAGAGTTCCATTGCTTCTTTTGAAAAGGTGCTGGTACAAGTTAGAATCAACTCTTTTCTTACTTTGGGCCAGAGGAGTAAACTATATGGTTGGTGCTGACTGAAAGAAATTATCTACCGTATGTCGGGGACAAGGAAAGGCGAAGGTCTGATTTGGTTCGAGGTCGTTTCTGTTTACTTGATCAGCTGTGTGGTGTTCGTCTCAGCGACCCTTCACCCCTTGACCTCGACTAAGATTTGTAACCATGTGCTCTTGTGGAATCGGACACAATCATCATTGGTAGCAACACAAATGCAAAACCTAAAATGAAAACATGGAAATACCAGTAATCATGCTTGTTAAAACATCATGTTATCATTATAATTGTCTCCTGAAGAAATCATAATAAAGCGGGCCCTCGTGACGAAACAACCTCTACCGACTTTCTCATATTTTTATTGGCTTACAATCCATGTAGCTCCGCCCCCACACTTCGTTTTCACCCAATCGGTACAAATTGGACTGATGTAAACAACGTGCGCGTTCTGAATATAAAGGAGGATTTTCACTAACATAATTTAGACTAGACTCTATAGCTAAAACTTGTTTCTAAAGACAGCCTTGCTACACCGAAACATTGTTTGTAAACACAGCTTTGCTACACGGGAAAAAGCTCCACTGATTGAATCGTCATAAACTACGTGTATTCATTTAAAAAGTATTAAAATAACATGAGTTTCAAAATGCGCACGCTTCAAGATCTCAAAATCGAGGAATCTGATGGATACAATTCAGGTGAATAGATAAAGACAATATGTGCATCAGTGTCTCGGGATTTCATTAACAAAGTATCTAGATAGATTAGATAGAAAACTTTTTTAGGTCTACTAGGCGGCATTGACCACATCTTTTTTTCTTTATCTTTTTTTTTCCAGATAACTCTGATATCTCCATGGGCTCAGATATCACAGAAGCAGATGTAAGTTTCGTTTAATTTTTAGTTAAATATTGTTGCTATTATTATGATGAAATTGTGACGTTGAAAAAATATTGAGCAAAATATATGCATAAATATGTAAAGATGATTTTTTTCTTAGCTGTCTGCTAGCTAATTTTTGAATTGTTAAGATGATCTTCTTCTTAGATAAGTCATGAGCGATATTGGTCATGTTTCTTGTCTACCTGACACATCGATTAGGATTTCAATATAGGTAATAGCAAATTGATTTTCAAAGGCTGGAACCCAAATAGTGACATTTCTCATGCTTTCTTTACTGGTTGGTTTTTGCACCAAAAGTCCTCAAATTTAAGGTGACTGAACGTCATGACGCCTAAGAGCTTAGATGACACTCGTCCTATTTCTTTACTCTTACATTTGAAGAGCTCTAAGATGTGGTGGAAGAGCAAACTGGTGTTGACTTCAATGCCTAAACTGTTCAACAACTTGTTTAATAGCAAAATTGTTTTACAAACTCACAATAAAAATGTTTGGAAATTTACGAACTTGTATAATACCTCTGCCAGATTATTAAGTGGGAAAGATTTATCCAAACAGGTTTGCTGTAGTGTTTGACTTTCTAGATAGACTATCTTAGGTCTTGGTCTAATAGTAAGATAAGGTCTAGACTATAGATATCTATCTAGGCCTAAGACTTAGATCTAGATAGATACTTCTTTCTAGACCTATACTAATTATGATTGTCAATAATAAGATACTGCTATAAATGGTGAAAAGTCCATTCCACTTTCCATGTGCACGCATTTTGCCTATAATTCTTTACAACTGTCTTGTGTGGACGATAAATTCATTCATGACAGCCTGATGGATTTCAACATTATCTAATTGGCGACTTGAATTAACAGCGACATTAAGTAGGCCTACGGTATCTAGAATTTTTTGGCTGAGCACAATTTCATATTCTAGATTTTTGCTTCTTTGTATTATATGCGGTAGTCTCCTGCTATAAGCACAATCAGGTTAAAAGCACACTTTTGGCGTGAAACAGAATTTTAACTAGATTAGTTACCCCTTTTTAAGCACGATCACCTGACAGCACTTTGTTTATAAAAGCACCGTTTTATGTGCACTAACTTTATATAATATACAAAGAAACAAAGATGGTATTGAGCTCAGAGAGAAAATTTTACTTAGCGTTGCTGCTAATCCAAGTGTTCATGCCATTAATCAATCAAGTCCATCAGACGGTTGTAAAGATATTTATAGGCAGAAATGCATGCAGATAGATGTCTATTGTGATCTAATGATAGGGTTAGAAATTGTATGTGGTAAAAAGATATAAATGAATTGAAAGTGTGAAAACTTCCTTCCTTCCTTATCCAGTTCCCTTTTTATAGTGTAGGGCCAGCACTCTCGAGGCTGGATTTCATTGGATCAAGATATTAAGCCAAGCAGGTGATCAACCCACTGTGAGTGAAAACTTCCAAAAGGGAGAAAGTACAGGAACATAGAACACTTCGGGTAAAACCCTAGATATACTGCAGCTAATAAATAACTCTTTGTCTAGACTAGCTTTTCTACTGGAAGGACATTGCTTTTAGCCATCACTGGATTGAGTACACCTATGGTTGTTTTGTTTTTTATCTTGGTCGTTAGCTGAGGAAGGGTTTTGTGTACTGGAACATCCATGTGCTTTGTTCCATTTGGAAGTTTTTACATTTTCATTTATCTCTCGAAACTTCTCAGTAATGTGATAGAAGGTATGTAGATATCATCATCATGGGATGCCATTGATTTCTCTTTATATGAATGTTGTCTTCCATTGTTGTTTGTATTTACCAGTCTATCTTACATGGAAATGTTATGTTTTCAGACGGAATTTGGAATAATGTTTGATGTTGATGGGGTGCTTGCCCGTGGCAACAGTCCATTGGACCCTGCCAAAAAGGCCATGGAAAAACTGAAAGACTCTGAAGGAAACCTCAAAGTCCCTGTTGTATTTGTGACCAATGCTTGCAATCGTAGTCGGGACAAAGCTCGTCAGATTTCACGATGGTTTGATGTTAATGTAAGTTTGATTTACATTGTTATTGATTTTAGCTGTTGGTTAGAGTATGGTCTCTGGCTAGGCGGTGTTGTCGTATGCTGTGGTGTGGGTTCTATTCCTTCTGTCGACATTCCACTTTTCTTCTTCTATAATTATTTTTCTGTCACTTTCACATTTTTCATCCTTGCTTGATAATATTACTAGTGCCTGCTCCCCTTTAATTAATTTATAAAGGAAGTTGATTTAAAAACTTGAGCTAAGTTCTAAGATCCTTGATTGTGTCAAATTGAATTGATTTAACTTTTAACTAAATGTTTATCAACAAGAATTGTATTTTGATTTATTTCAGGTACAACCAGATCATGTAATTCACGCCCCAACCCCAGCAAAACTTTTAAATCAGTTCCATGGCAAACATACTCTTGTTATTGGTCAAGAACACAGATTGGAGATTGCAGAAGAGTATCCTTTTTAATAAATCATACCTCTTTGTAACCATATCTATGGAAGCTATATAGTAGTAGTATTAGAAATTGGTGACTCACCCTCATTTGTTTAGATTTATTCATTTATTTATTAAACTTGTAATATGAAATTCAGGGTCCCAGTGGCACAGAGGTACGGTTCTTGCCTCTGAAGTGAAAGGTACATGGTTCGATTCCCGGCAGCGTCAGGTATTTTTCCCCGTGAAACTCTGTGAAAACCTATATGCCACTCCCCTGATCCTAATCCTATTCAGGTAGGTGGGATCAAGAACCTAGTCCTATCGGAGACGGACGATAAACTTGGAGGTCCCGTGTGCACGTTAAAGGACCCTTGGCAGTTAAAAATCGATAAGAGAAGGCTGCTGTCCGGGCAAAATTAATCCCCACCACAAAAGTCACGGTTGATCACCTGCTTGGCTTAATATCTTGAGAAATCCAGCCTCATAGTGCTGGCCCTACACTGTAATTGGAAAAGAATGAAAGTAATATGAAATTCACCAACTTGCACAAATACACGAGAGGTGGTCTGCATGTATATGAGAATAAGAATAAGACGTTTTTGATAGTGATACTATTAGGAAAGCATTACAATCAATTTGGATTTACCTTAACCAATCATTAGTCTTGGTTTCACCAATCTCTGTACCACCGATGATGTTAAAGAAGCCTATCCTCTCCTTGACTATGTGGATCACACAAACAGAGTCAAAATTGTAAGTTGTTTTGTCCCTACTACTACTATATATTATTATTGGTATACTAATTTTATTATATAGACTTTTTCTCACAATATCTCTGTGTGAGTTACAGATACGAATGTGATTTTATGTAGTTTTTGTGATATTCATTTCGAAAAATTTTGGTCAATCAAAGTCATGTTGTAATTGTAACCAGCAAACCCCTCTATTTTCATCTCTACAGACCAAAGAAGGCTACACTGAGAATCCAAACTTTCCACAAGTAGAAGGTAAATTATTTTTGAGTTTTTGTTCAGTCAAGACATTGATCAAAAGGAAAAATATAGTAGCAACAAAATGGTTAACTATGACAACCATTTACAAACGACATTGGCTAAAAAAAAAATATATATATATATCCTATATATATCTATATATATCAATTCTAATTCTACTATGTAAATGAGATTTGATTGTATTTAGACATAGGTTATAAAGTAGGATATAGGTTTACTATCAAAGCTATGATGGTAAAGGGAAATATAAAGGATAACTATGGCAACTATTTTAGTCACACTCAATAATGTTTGAGAGCATATTGCAACTATCATCTGGCAGACATTAAAAACAAATGAATAAAAGGATATGACATCTGATGGGCTCTTAAAAATTATTTTCAATCGATTGAATTTACACATTTTCAATTGTGAGTGAGAGGATAACTTTTTATCTCTATATTTACAGTTGTTCTTCTGATTGGGGAGCCATGCCGATGGGAGACAGACCTCCAGCTTCTTATTGACCTTTTGCTGACAGAGGGAAAACCAACTGCTGCCCCCACCGATCCTCACAATGTGTGGCAGATTCCCGTCATTGCTTGCAATCTTGATCTGATGTTTATGGCTGAAGCCTGCATGCCTCGTTTTGGCCACGGTGCTTTCCTTTTGTGCCTGGAAGCCTTATACAAGGTAGTTTGGAGTTTGTTTTTTCTGGTTGTCTTTGTTTAGTTTCATTTTCTTCTATGGTCAATATGATTATAGTTTGTGAATCTGTAATTTTAAAAAAAATTTATGTTAATGATTCCCTCCTGGGACTATGAAATCTGAAGGCAACAAGCAAGATTATTGACAAACCTGAAAATATTGCAACATCTGTAGAGGGAACAAACACCAAAACAATAGTCATAACATGTGCAAAGCTTGAATAGTGTCTGAAAATGATGAAGAACAAAAAACTGGATTTAAAATCATTGTGTTAAGAAATTACCTGGACAGACAAAATTGCAAAATAAAGTAGAAAGACTGAGAATACCACCTTTGTGTGTTTCTCTCTCTCCCAATAAATAGATTGTTATCAATTAGTATATTAACACCCTAAGTACTGCAGCCTCCTGCATAAAAATGCCCTCTAGTACCTCAGGTTTTTGGGGCCTGGGAGAGAACTGACAATGGAGACTAAAAATATTGTTAACATTTTATTTCTTCACAAATAGTGATGAAACTTTCACAAAGCATTCTAATAGGAATGTCAATTTCATGCATCTAATTGTTTGTGCAAAATATTTTTTCCATATTATTCTCATCTCTAAGAACCCAACCACATGTATTTAACTCTCCCTTAGAACCTGCCATTTTAACGGATTTCGTGCTCGGGTATTTTAAACATATACAAAACAAGACAAAACTCCTCAGTTGAAAACGGTGATAAATGAACAAGATGGCTACGGCTCAATTTACTTCAATGCACTCCCGCTAATGCTGTCTCAATGAGTGGGTTCTTAGATGGAGACCACCGTAGCAGACAATAATTGTTTTTCTATAGATAATTTGACATCACCGTTTAGTAGCTACTTTGTATGGTATTTACATTTTGCTTGTGGCAAAAAGTATGGCTACCTGATACTGAAAGGTATAACAGGAATTGATCAAGAAAGAAAGAAGAAAAAGTATGTCTCAGCCGCAGTATTGATTTCTCTGTAAATAAATGAGTTTTCATGAAGCAATGTTTTGTTGGTTGGTTGTTACATAAACCCCTTTTTTTCACAGAAAATTACTGGCAATGATCTGTCGTACCAGAATTTAGTTGGAAAGCCTTGTGAAATCACTTACCGATTTGCAGAACACACAGTGTCCAAAATTGCAAAACAGATGGGCTTCAACAAACCTTTGAAGAGATTATACTTCTTTGGGTAAGCTGCGTTGGATTTGGGGGAGGATTTTACTTTTGTGTATTAAAATTTCGCAGTGGGCTGATCACCTGCTTAGCCTAATATCTTGATCCAGAGTAAATCTGCCTTATCATAGAGCAGGCCCTACACTGAAATGGTAACGGGGAACTGGATAAGAATGAAGTGTAGAAATCGGATATCATGCTCATGATATTAAACATTCACCTTTGTTTGATTGAACCCCATTTATTCTGCAAAGTAGTTGTGGGATGGACTAGCCCTATGTTCAGTCATGAAAGGCACACAAGATACCCACCATAAATGCAGGCACCCTGACCACCAACCACGACTGAAAACAGAGCCAGAAACACTATGGATCCAAGAATTGAATATTCACCATGATTATTTATGTGGTAGAACTCCCAGTTTGTTTTATCAATTACTGAGGGGATACCCACAAGGGCTACAGTAAATTGTTTATTGGCCTGTCTTTGATTAATATTGCTCAGTGTATTGCTCATGGTGCCAGTAAAGTTATGGACACAGGGCTGATTACCTGCTTGTCTGAAACTCTCTGATCCATGTTTGGTGGTCGGGGTGCCTGCATTAATGGCAGGTGTCTTGTGTGCCTTTCATGACTGAACATAGGGCTGGTCCCAACACTGCTCTGTGGTATTAATGGGGTTCGATCAAACAACACTGCTCTGCGGCAAATTGGGTCGATCAAACAAACCCTTGTGAGCCTTTTCACATACTAGTCCTTTGCTTAATCTGGCTTCACTAGTGTGAAGGGGATAAGTAGACATTTTCTGGATAGGATCCTGTTTTGTTGTAAATCACTTTCCCAACTCTCTTTTGGTCTATCCACTCGACTAGTACCCTCAACGGTACCGGGTTTGAGTCCAGGCTTGTACCAAGCGCTGGGGCAGATCTGGGAAACCTATCTTTTTCTGCATCCCATGAAGCACATGGTGTGTATGGCAATCGTCCCTGTGACTACGATGCCATATATATATATATATATTGAGAATTGGTGGCCATTTTAACACGTGATGGAATCAGAGTGATTTTCTTGCCCAAGGAAACAAAGCACCTGGTTCACGATCCGAACCTGTGACCCAGACCATGGAAGTTTTGCTGTCTTGACCACTAAGTCACCTTACCTTGTTGGTTCTAGTATAGTTTGTTTGCATATTATGTCATGTCAGTTTTTCTCTTTTCTCCAGTGACAACCCCAGTGTGGATATTGTGGGTGCCAACCTGTACGACAGATTCATCAAACAGAAAGATAAGAATGGCAATGCGTATGATCTTCCAGTTTCCAGGCTTATTCCTGATACAGAACATTTGCATGAGCAGACTGTTGAATTCTGTCATAGTTTGTTGGTTGGGACAGGTGTTTACAAACACAAGCCAGAAGAAGAGAGCACTTCCTCTACGAAGACGAATAAGCACGTCTACCATGGTCATCGAGACATTGCTAATGAACCAGAATTGACAGAACCTCACAAATATGTTCATGATGTTCACGAAGGAATTAATTATATTTTCAGAAAAGAAGGTTTGAGGGATTACTGATTACTAACAATGTGCAGTTATTCAATTTTTCAAATCAATATAAAACCTGTTTACATGGTGACCAAAAAATAATTATGCTAGAACATTAACCTGAAGGATGAAATCTCTCATGTACAAACATTTGTCCATTGTTCTCTCCCTGTGTTTTCTCTTAAAATCGTGAAAGCTATTAATAGCAAAGAAGTTTGTTATAGTGATTAAATGAATTGCTACCATACTGGCTGTAAAATAATGGAGATATCACAAATTGTCCACATAAACATAAAGAATGAAATTGAAAGCTGTGTGTGTGAAATTGTTACACATTGGAGTCCGCTTAAAGTGAACTCTTTTATCCAAGGTTCAGTTTAACCGTTTTGACCAAAATCAAAGGAAGCAACAAGTAAATGCCAAGTGAACGAGTTTTCGTTTTTTTAAGGGTTGGTCCCATTGACAGAACTCCATACAACGTGAATTTAGTGCATTCCGTGTGAAGTGATTTTGTTTTTGTTTTTTGGGGGGGGGGGAGGAGAGGGATTGTTTAATGATTCCATCATACAGTAAGCAAAGAGCATTGTCAAATCATAGAGGAAATTTCTCTCTCTCTCTCTCTCTCTCTCTCTCTCTCTCTCTCTCTCTCTCTACAAGTTCAACCTAACAGGAGAGAATAACAAAGATTAGGTTACTAACAGTTACACACACCAACACACACAGAGTGGTGGGTCTAGGGTAGAGGTGGGGTGGGGGGACAACACAGCGGGCGAGCCTAGACTAGAGCTCTTTCTTTCTGATTGCCAACGCCGAGCTGGGATTGTCTGCCGATGCCCGAGGCAAGGAATTTTATTTTCACAGCATGGCAACAGTGACACGGTCGGTCCGTTCTTCGCTTTCACTCATTTGGGCGTTCACTTTATCCGATTTCCCCATGAAACCGGTTCATTTTATCCACTATTTTTTTTACTTAAACAAATAGCGTTTCAATCGGGACCACAGAATATCGTTCACTTTAACTTTAACCGATTGTTCAAA
>JARBEP010125377.1:0-12312 GCA_030265255.1 Tritonia festiva
AAACCATACCTTCATTCTCTCTCTATCTCTATCTCTCTCGCTCTCTCTCTCTCTTTCTCTCTATCTCTTTATACTTCTGTCATCAATGTAACCAACCCGAAAAAAGGTAAAAACTATAATATGACTCTCCAATGCCTAGTTCCTAACTCGTTTAAAGACGGGTTTTGATTTTTTTATAACTCAGAAATGTTCATCTCTAGCTTAAAGACTATTATAGAGGGTGATTCAAAATTATCCGACACATTTCATTAAGCTGTCATTTCACTTTGCGTGGGTCCATATTGATATGAATGACGTCAGTTGAAAGAGAATCCATTAGAATTCTTTTATTCTCGAAACCAAAAATCTTTATACCAATTCTATTTCCAACGCGAGGTCAAAATTCGAACTGATCAAATTTATAGTCCGCAAAAATGGCGCCCTATAATTAAAAACAACGCGCTATCGTGATTGAGCTGTTTCATTAAAACACTAAAAGCATTGTTAGAACCCAGAGATCATATGCAAGGAGTTCAAGGGTCAAACCACCACAAGGAATTATCCAGGGGTCAAACCACCTTCCAGGAAAACAATCTTACGTGCTGTTCAGAATTTACAGTCTCACGGGTCACTATCAGTCTCACGGGTCATCTCACGGGTCAGTATCAACATCAAGCGAGAAATGATGCTTATCACCAGTGACACAATTTCTAAAGTTGTGGAATTAAAAAAACAAAAACAGGTGGTGGTCAAGGGAGCTGGTAGGCGGTGGATAGGGGATTCTCTACGCTATTGACGTTCGTATAAAAATTCTAATGGACAACAATTCGCTTCATGGCAGTTTCAGATATAATTATTTTTTAAAAAGAGAGGATCTAGGCTTGTAGAGGCAAAGAGGATGTCACTGAACAGGGATCAATGGCGAAAGTTTGTGTATCACACATAAACCTTACACCGAAAGGTAGTAAAAAGGTTATTGATAAAAAAAAAAGAAAGAAAAAAAGGTATTTTCATTAAAGTTCGATGGTTATGATTTATTTATAATTTTGAATCACCCTATATTATATTATCCTTGTCGTATCTTCCAATGTGTTAACCAATAACATGATAAAAGTAACACATCCAGTCTTACAGCCAGCGGCGAGTAAACACCATGAACGATAAATAAACGGTTTACCCCGCGGCTCCTGAAGGTTAAAGCTGTGTGGTGACCAGAAATAGCAGACATACGTTTGTTGTCGTGTCTTTGTTCTCCGACATTTTGTCGCTAAATGGAAGGAACGTGGACTTTAACCAGGTCGCTAATTGCTGTGGTGGTCATTGGCCTCTGGGCGCCGACCACAATGACCTCTAGCATTCTCATTATGCTCATCATTATCATCATTTTTATTTCAGCAATATTCTTTACTCAATCTGTCTCATCACCCTTATTATCATTCTCGTCGTCTTCACCATTTTCGTCGTCATCATCGTGTATCAAATTTATTGTCACCATTACTGTTATACCACGGGAATTGGTGACGTTAAGAGAAAAAATACTCCATCAAATAACTTTCATATTTCACATGTGAAATAACAATAATTAATCCGCGATACGATGACGTTAGCTACATGAAATCTAGAGACGCGTTTTTGAGTTTTGAATGTTACATGATATTAAATAGTAAACACATGCTTTTATTTCATAACATTTTTTTTGCAAGGAATTGATGTTGTTTTGATGTTTTAAATATTAATATCTACACCATGGGACCGTTTGATAGATTTTAGACGATGTAATTTTCAAAGATAAAAATCAAAGGGGCATAACTAATCCTATTATGGTCGTAAACATTCGAACACAAACATTTGGCTTCAACAACTATCTACTAGCCCAACTGTTAAAGTTAACAACGAAAAAAGAATAATTCAAAAAAGTTATGAAAATAATTTTTTAAGCTCCAATTTATGGTGGCAATTTTTATATCAATTTCAACAAATAATATATTTAGAGTTTAGATTATAGTCTAGTTGATTCGAAGAAATCTAGGTCATTTGAAATTGCCTTGAACCTGAACTTGTGTCTTGTGTAGCCGAGATCTATCCTATTCTTTTTATTGCCGATGATAATCTAACGATAGTAATGCTCTAAACATGCTTTGATATCGCTGTTACTAACAGTGACGTGGGCAGACATCTTGTAATGCCTGAATTGGCCAAGACTACCGTAAATGGCAAAAGGTATTTTCAAGACATCAAAAACGTTTTCAGACTATTAATGCGGTTCTTATTAGGATCGAGTCTCCGGTGGTATTTTTCACGAACCGAAATTGATTCTTTTATATCGGCTGTACAAAGAACGGCCATTTCTATTAGTTTTGTAAATTGTATTTCACATCGTGGGTCTGTGACAATATACCCTCAGCGACCATTCTAATTACCGATAGTTAAGACTCGTACATAATATATAGCAGAGCCTCGGGGCGGCAGATGCCGGTTTCAGTAGTGCAAAAGGGTGCAAGTGCAATTTGTCCCTTTCTGAAAAAGACGCTGGGGTCATGCGGGGTTATTGCACCAATTTCTCTGGAAATTGGCAGGGTACACTTCAGGGTCAACTGGTGCAATTTGAGTCATTTGTTGTTATTTTGTGAGCAGGTTGTTGCCAGAGGAAAAATACCAAATATAGATATTATATTTTGTTTTCTTCTTCTCCTTCTTCTTCTTCTTCTTCTTCTTCTTCTCCTCCTCCTCCTCCGCCTCCTCCTCCTCTTCCTCCTCCTCCTCCTCCTCCTCATTCCCCTTCTTTCTCTTTTTCTTCTTCTTCTTCTTCTTTCCTCTTTCTTTCTCTCCATCTTTCCCTCTTTCAGCTGACGTCATACTTAAGGGACAAAATCGCAGTCGACATAGGCCATTCTGTTTAAAGAAAATTATTGTAGTACTTTGTTTACCATTAGTTTTTGCAGGATTTGAGACAAATAGGGAACTAGTTCTGATCGCAAAAATAAATAAACTGGCAACCCTGATTGTGTTATTATAAAGATGCTATGTGTAGACGCCTATCATCAAATCCACATTACGCTTCTATGTGTATGCTCTAATATTTTGGAGTAATAAAACACATTTTCCTTACATACGACTATCATCAAATACAATCAGAATCACATTCATATCTTTCGTGGTGTCATCTTCTTGTTCACCACCCCCTCTCCCCCACCCCCTCCAGCAACCCCTTCCCTCCCCCATCCAGCAAACCCTTCATCTTCATCTTAAAACAAGTCCAAAATAATCCTTGATTTCTGATCTCTGCTCAAAAGACCGGAAGTGGGAGCTGAAAAGAAAGAAAGAAAAAAAAAACCCAAACAACTAAATCCACGAAAGACTTTTTGCACTATATAATTTTCGCCCAATCATCAATCTTAATTCAAAGAGACGGGTTCTCACAGGACTTTGATTTACCATTCTGGGGAATCGTCTGAGGTAATTCCTCACACTTGCCACTAATTCTAGTCCTTAGGCTGGGCCCAACCACTCGTATGAATAGACCGGCCCCAAAGTCTGGAGCCCCGTATCCTCCCCCACCCCGGTCTCTCTCTCTCTCTCTCCCTTTTCAAGTCTTCCCAGACGAAAACCGCACTCAATCCATCACCTCCACTGAATGATTGGGTAGGGCTGGCGAAAATCACACCCTGTCCAAAGAAGAGCTGCCCGTTCGGTTCACAGCACAACTAAAAAAAAAAAAAAAACGTAGCAAAGAAATAGTTAGAAAGCCTTTAGAAATACCCGAAACTCTTTCCACGCCAAGTCTCACGTGAAGAACATAATGCTAGAAGTTTAAATAACTTGTTGAATTTGGTGTGAAAGGACTAATCTGGTGACCTAGTTATTGACAAGGGGGACAATCCATCTTTCGATCGAACCGGGGAAGGAAAGACCGTTTTTGTGTTTTTGAGCAGTCTTCAACGCAAAAAGGTTCTATCATAGGCGGTTCAATGGAAAATGAAGATTCCACGCGAATCTCCGAAATAATCCAGAAAATAATATGTCTTTAAGCAGGGTTCAGACTGGCGCAAAAGGGAAAGTCACTTAACCTGCAGCAGAAGCTTTTTTTCACTCTGCAGCAAATAGAGGGACACGGAGAAAATCTACATGTTTACCAGTGGCATTATATTAAGATATGCTATTATTGTTGTCATTGTTATTGTCCTTGTTATCGTTATCATGAATTTCCTAATTGATAGCGCAACTGCTAGACATTACTCGGTTAACATTCTTGAGATCAAGGGAGCTAACCGATGCCCGTTTGTTTCCACCTGGGTATATTGAAAGAGAACATTGGTCACACTAAAACATGACAAAGAAAATGTTTGCAGACATGCTTAGGAATATTAGTGTCAGCCTCCTTCATGGACATCCGCCAAAGAAACAGACACAAATAATCATAATACGTGTTGGGAAGACAGGATGGGAATTGGAAACATAAGAAGGGATATCCAGGGTTGTTTTATAGTGTTTGTAATGCGAGACGAATAAACCATGTTACGTAGAATGATACATAGACTACCGGGATACAAGGTAGATATTTAGAAAGTTACATGATAATTTAGATGGACAATTGATATATAATGATATATTACATAGAACGAAAAACTGATGAATGAATGAATGCGTGGATAAAGAGATAAACAGATAGATAGATATACAGATAGATAGATGTTTAGATAGATAGATAGATACATAGATAGATAGAGAGATAGATGGATAGAAAAATAGATAATCGATAAATGGATTGATGGATACATATACAAATAGATGAATAGATAGGTAGATCGATAGGTAGGTAGATATATAGATAGGTAGATAGACAGATACATAGATAGATAGATGAATAGGTAAATGGATAGATAGATAGATAAATAGATTTGAAAAAGAGGTAGATAGATAAGTGGATGGGGATCTGAATGGATGATACATGTAGATAAAAGGCAGAGGAAGAGAAGTGATGAACCAAACACCCGTCTTCAATAGTGGGCCAGGTTGTCACCATTGACACCAACACAACATCAACAACAACGTCTTGGGCGGTGGCCAACAAGGCACATCGTTCGTGGTCAGGAATGAAAGCCTCATTTCCTCCTTATTCTCTGACACAATCTTTTCATCCCGTGCCAAACCTCCTCCTGCTCTTCATTTTCATTTTCCTCTTTCTTCAACACATCGTGTTTACGTCAACAATCTGTTGTTACACATAGAGCTAAACTTAACAACTATGTACTTATATTATCAAATCCTCCTCCTCCTCCTAATTCTAGTGCCACCATTACTAATACTACCACCAGCATCACCACTACCACCACCACCACTACTACTGCTACTACTACTACTACTACCACCACCATCACCACTACTACTACAACTACTACCACCATCACCACTACTAATACAGCGACTACTACCATCACTATTGCTGCTTCTCATGCGTCATCATGGTCATCGTCAATATCGTCGTCATTGTTGTCATATCCTCAACGTCACAGCAATTGAGGATCGTATCACTTTATAAGCTGACACCACACTATTGTATATTCAATTTTTATCTCTGCCATGATAGTCTCTGCTGATGACCACAATTAGGATGTTCTTTGTATCGGACATGTTTTTATACCCACTTAATAGCTGTATTCAATTGTTTCATGGTAACCGATGTACCATTGTCTCATGGCAAACGATGTATCAATTGTCTCATGGCAAACGATGTACCATTGTCTCATGGCAAACGATGTACCATTGTCTCATGGCAAACGATGTATCAATTGTCTCATGGCAAATGATGTACCATTGCCTCATGGCAAACGATGTATCAATTGTCTCATGGCAATCGATGTACCAATTTCTGAAATCTATTTCTTTCCACTTGTCTCGCATCCTGTATAAATTGTGTTCTCTGGATTTGTATAGAAATTGCCAATCAAAAGACTTACTGAGTGTTATAACTTTGATGAGAACTATCATCAACATGATATCAGTACTGTTCCTTTTATCACAAATAACGTTTATCCTTTTCCCACTCCTACAGGTATGGTTTCTCCACCAAGAGGTGTGCGACATGTGGATCTCTGTGGACGTCTTATGCTGCACCGCCTCCATCCTTCACCTGGTCGCCATCTCCATGGACAGGTATTGGGCGGTCACCGGCATCGACTACATCCGGAAACGAAGTGCCCGGCGGATTCTTCTCATGATCGTCGTGGTTTGGATCGTGGCGTTGTTCATCTCTATCCCTCCGCTGTTCGGGTGGAGGGATCCCAAAAACGACCCTGACAAAACGGGCCAGTGTATTATTTCCCAGGACAAAGGATACACCGTCTTCTCCACAGTAGGCGCGTTCTATCTCCCGATGGTGGTCATGATGATCATATACGCCAAAATCTACGTCGTGGCCAAGTCTAGAATTCGAAAAGATAAATTCCACAAGCGGATGAAGAAGAAAACTGAAGAGACAACCTTGGTCGCCTCGCCCAAAACCGAATACAGCGTCGTAAGCGATTGTAACGGTTGCGGTGAGAACTCTCCTACGTCGGAAAATGGAAAGAAAAAACGGAGAGGTCCGTTTAAGAGTTACGGCTGTTCTCCGAGACCCGAGAGAAAGAAGCGTGGCGGTAACGCCAAGAATGGATCTGGCAATGATTCTAACGGGATGAACGGTAGCAGCAGCACGAACCGCCTTCATCACTTGACAGTCATCGAACCGGACGCCTTCACGACAGGCTGTAACGATGAAGCCAAAATTGCCATGCTAGAAAAACACAACAACAGCACGCCTTGTCACAACGCCGCCGACGCGGCTCTAGATTTCCAACGGAACAAGGAAAAGCTGGAACTGAAGCGAGAGCGTAAAGCGGCGCGTACTTTAGCCATCATTACCGGCGCCTTCATTATCTGTTGGCTCCCTTTCTTCATCGTGGCCTTGATAGGCCCATTCGTGGAGGATGAAAACACACAAATCCCAACGTTTGCTCGTAGCTTTATGCTGTGGCTGGGTTACTTCAACAGCCTGCTGAATCCTATTATTTATACCATTTTCAGCCCGGAGTTCCGAATTGCATTTCATAAAATTTTATTCGGGAAATATAGAAGAGTCGTTCGGTAAACAGTTAAACCTCTAGGGCATGAGACACTGTGTATGGTCTGGTCTGTCCTGTACTGGGTCAAGCTCGCATAGGACAACAAGAACTGGTTGTGTCCCTTCTTATAAATCGTGTGGTAAAAAACACACGTTGTTTATAGAATGATATATCAAAATCTCTGGCATGGCTACACGTTTCATAAACAATAACAAAATAATAATATGATAATGTCACACAAAAATGAAACACCAAGCATTAAACAAACAAACAAACAGACAGACAGACAAGCAATTTTTAAAAAGATCCAGATGGGAGTACGTGAGAGTCGCGAAGACAGATCGTACGCTACACTTTGCCTTTTCAGTCAGACTCTCAGCAGTATTCCTGTCAGCGGATTACAACCATCCATAATCCCCCAAAACGCCCGACCACGACCGACGACGACCCTTCTCGCCTTTTATGTCCACACACACAGCAAGCAATAATGACGCCCGATGCAAGTCGATTAGCAGGATTGCCTCCCCAAGGAAGATTTATGGACGAATTTCGTTTCCCTTTCATTTAAGAAAAAAAATAGTTTATTTGTCATCCATACTACCTTGTTTTCCGACTTCCTGCTGGCCGTGAATTCCTGTTAATGAGATACAATATGCTGATATATTTGTGATATTCATTTGACTACATTCGTAAATACCATTCATCACCTAACTTACTACTTGTAAATAACGTTCATGTGTAAAACAAAAAAATATACGTGTAAAATTACGCATTAATCATGTTGTGAAATCCGTTAATTATAATGTTTGTATATTACCACATCAAAATTGAAAGTATCTTAAAATGATGTCATAGCAGTTACCATGGAGACGTGACATTTCACGAGTTGTCTCTTTCAAATCATGGGAGCCTTAATGGGAGACTATTCTGTTATCATTTTCATTAACGATGTACTGATCAAGCTTGACAACGTTGATACTGTTCCCCCTCACAGAAAGGCTGTAATATCAAAGATGATTAAACCCAAGGTGTCACGTGGTATCTTAAGGTCAGAGTCTTCAAAACTCAATCCAAAGTAAAAAATCCTGGACATTCCGCAGGATTCGAACCCGGACTTCCTCATCTAGAGTGACTTAATCACTCGGTCACGGACGTTCTCAAATTGACATTTGACCTTTTAACATGTTTATAACAGATTATTATTAAAAGGACACTGGGATGTCTTATCCCATTATAATCTGTCCTAGTCTTGCTGATGTATACCTTGGTGCAATATCGTGATTTGTATCGACGTCATTAGAGCTGTGTACTCGATGGGCACTTACAGCCCCCAGTGTGCCATATTATCTTTGGCCGTTTAGTTTACCTAAACCAACACATTCTACAGAGGGATGTGTTGCCATGTTTAAGGCCACCACTACGTCGTAGCAAAATTTTAAATCGAAACTCGAAAACGCTCTCTACTAGTATTCCTGAAACATAATAGTGCAAGCCATTTAGGGAAATTTCGACGAGAATGTATGTTATTACAACATAGACATTGTGGTTATATTTGAGACTTCCCCGAACATATTGAATTAGGTGATAGTTAATTTTGACTGTTACCATACTTGTGCCAACACAAACAAAATAGAGAGCCGCTAACTCCAATAATATCAATATTTTTTTTTGTAAACATTGTGTTGTTAAACATTCACGGTATGAAATGATGGGTATCGTCATTGATGATCCGTTAATACGGATGAACCATGACGTGAATAAGGTGTAAACGGCCAAAATCAATCTTACTCCAAAGTCGCTAACTCCAATGATATCAATATTTTCTTGTAAACATTATGTTGTTAAACATTCACGGTATGAAATGATGGGTGGTATAATTAAAGATCCTTTAATGCGGATGAACTATGACGGGAATATAAGGTGTACACGGCCAAAATCAAGTCTTACTCCAAAAATTGTGACTAGAATCATCATCACACTGCTATGGCGTTATGTGTGTGTGTGTGGAAAAGGGGGGTGGGGGCGGGTGGGGGTGATATAAATACATGGTATTATATCAAAGATTACTCGCGATCTTTCATTCATTTAGTCGTATATAAATAACCATGATCACCTCGTTATAAAGAATCATTATACAGGCCGATTATTGGACGTCACGTGGGTTCATGACGTCATTTCCGTTTTGGTCATCTACGTGGCCATCGATGGTTATTCTAGCTGGTAATAAATGGTAGTGACAGTAAACAGTTTATTACAAACATCAGTGTCACATTAAATGTGGCCTGGAAGATGGTCTCGTGTTCCATTTCTTCATGCAGTGTTTATTTGCTTGCTTGGAGGGTTAGCAGGTCAGATAAATCACAGTTTCATTTTTTTTAAATATGAGTATCGTTATCTTAATGACTAAGATTAGTATTTTTTATTACTATCATCATCATTATTATCGATGTTATCATTTGTAGTAGTTCAGCAATGCTGTTCACGAAGTTATCATTTCTAATGATATTTCTAAAGCTATCAACATCATCATCACCATGGTCATCATCATCATCGTCGTCATCATCATCATCGTCATCATCATCATCATCATCAACAACAACAATATCATCATCACCATTACCATCTTGTATCGTCGCTAAAGGTGGCGTTATGACATTTATTGTTATGGTAATTTCATCATTGTTTATATATTATTTGGTATCATCATTTTCACCGTCACTTTCAATGTTATGCCTAATGCCATTTTTTTGTGATGACTATTGTATTTATCGTCACCATCACCATCATTATCATCATCACCTTCGTCATCATCGTCACTAGCATCATTAACATCATCATTACCGTCGTCTTCGCCATCACCATCCTGATTATTTTCCTCTTCCTCTTCCTCTTCATCCTCATCCTCATTCCCATCATTGTGGATTATCATTATTAATCATAATTAACCTTATTATGTCTAACACTTTAACTCACTGCCACATATAATCTGCTTCAAGATAGTGCCATCTACTATCTACCTATTGCAGAAAACCACGTAGTTAAATAGTGCTACACTTAAGGCCTGTTTCCATGCACCGGGTATTGTAAGACTGGATTTCCGACCGTCTTTTTAGGTGAGACACGGGAGAATGTATTCCAACTACAGTCTATGTCGTCAAACTGTGGTTATCTTTCTTTCGTATCCAGTGCCCTGATAACATTACAGTGTAGGGCCCGCTCTATGGGGCGGATTTACTCTGGATCAAGATATTAGGCCAAGCAGGTGATCAGCCCACCAAAAAAACGGTGGTAAAACGTGGTGCATGTGTAAGTGGTGTTGTGTTGGAGCCCGCCTTAAGAAATATGAAAAGAGAGAGAGAGGGAGAGGATAGGGTGTGTGTGTGTGGGGGGGGGGGGGGGTAGATAAATGCCATTGTTTATTGTGTCAATGGAGATAGTCCTTTAAAAGAAAAAATAAATTGGGTCAATCAGATAGAAGGGGTGGAGGACGATAATTACATTATTTCCTGGTGGGTGATAAATGGAGTGAGCGATAGGGTATGGTGAACCAGTGTGTGTGTGTGTGTGTGTGTGTGTGTGTGGATGTGTGTGTGTTTGTGTGTGTGTGTGTGTGTGTGTGTGTGTGTGTGTGTGTGAATGGGGCGGGTTGAGGAGAAGGAAGACGTGAGATCGTGATGGAGACACGGATGACTGAATTGCCCTTTGAGTTAGTAAAGTAATTCATTTACGTGTCAAAGATGAGGAACAAGATGGCGATGACAGATGAGGAAAAAGATTGAGAAGAGTAGGGGCGAGAAAACAAGGAGAAACAATTTTCAGTGCAGAATGGTCATATCATCAAAGACGATTCCACGAGAATCGGCAGCACAGGTCAGAGCCTCGATGAATGCTCTGAAATGTCCAGAGAAAAAAATCATGTACGAGTTCGAACCACATCTTCCACGTCAGGAGGCGAGTTACTTATCCACTCAGTCCTTTCGCCTCATAGTTTGTGGGTCGATAGAGTCATTGTTCCCATCACATTTAACCGGCAAGAAATGTATATATATTTAGCAACCGCTGTTCGTATATTATTATTCATTCCAATTTCAAAATGTTCCCAGTGTTCGTGTTGCATCATAAGATGATGATACGACATGGGTCGATTATCGATAACAGGTGGTGAAGTTATTCAGACGGCATGTTTCCATGGGTTCGAGTCTTACTTCAAGTTTTCCTTCAGAAAAGTTTAAAGTTGTTAGTTTTACGCCCTTGGCAACACATTATACCTCACATCAAAGGCGGGATCTCCGAATTAAAAGTCCATCTCCGATAGGACTCAATTCAAATGAAATCCACAGGGTCAGAGCCATGAAACTCGAGAAAGTTCTAAGGAAAAAAACCCAACGTCTCCGATGTTGTTCGAACCAATACCTGTTCATGGGGCGAAAGCGTTACCGGTAAAGCCACGAATCCCCCTGTCCTTCGGCAATAAACTTCACGTAGATTGTCTCACATGATCAAGGTGTAGACATGGATGACAATTCTTACCTCAGAGTTGGAAACTATTCTTCCATAGACCAACGTCCAGAAACTGACATATTAGACTAGCCCTGGTCCTCTTCACTCCACCGAAGGCTCCAATCTCACGACGAGCCTAAACACTCTCAAGGACATATTTTTTCTTTTCTTTAAAAAAAAATCTTTATAACTGAATTTATGTTTCAATGATAAGATATGATATAAGTTTATAAATCCTCATGACTTTCATTGTCAGCTCCATTATCATTAAGGTCATTCAATTGATTGTCAATATTTCATTGGAGCTATCAGATTGATTTCTTGGATCACGGGAGATAACTTGAAATGATGAAAATGGTGTCAATATTGATTGTGTCTGTCCTTATCTTGAATGCTCTCCCCTTTCCCCAGTCCCCATTTCCCGCCACCCCTCATCCGCCCCACAACTATTTCAATGCCCATTCAAGCCATGTTCATCTTCTGCTTTATCTATCATCAAACTAAGTCAAAATTACATCAAAAGTCGAATTTATACGAAACGAAATAGCTTTAATTCCTAATGCATTATCTATTATCATGTGTAAGAATTGAGAAGAGGAGAAATGAGAAAATAATTGTGTCGCTTTTCTAGCATATTAGTTTTTATCTATCGGATTATTATTGGGTGTTCGAAGTAAACCTCCAAAGCGAAAATAGTAATGACGTGTTTGTCTTTAGGTTTGTTTAATTGATT
>JARBEP010126486.1:1414-12300 GCA_030265255.1 Tritonia festiva
GCTTCAGTTCCTTGCCGATCCGAGCAATTTGTTTTGTACTTTTTCTTGACCTGATCTCAGCTATAAGTGTAAGTCTCAGTCTGGAGTCAAAAGGGATAGCAGGTTTATTACTCTAAACAAGAAACATTTATAGACTGACATATTTTCTATCACTAGTATCAACAGATGTGAGATTTTGATCCTCTCTGCCCACATAAGTTGGTTCTAAAGGTACATTTTGAGCTATGAGTACCATTAGAAAACTAGGTTTCTACTTTCAAGTGACAATTTTCTCATCATTATATTGTAATGAGAGGCCACAAGTTGTAACTGTTGCATTTCTATGATTACGTATTATGTCTAATGTAATGTGTAATGTATTTATGATTGATTTGAGTGATTATATGTCCACTTTTGTAAAATGCCCAATTTCCCGAAAGGGATTAATAAAGTTTACTTTTTAAATATTTAGCTGAGTTCCCAACAAAAAACAATCACATATTCTATGCTCATAAGGTGATTTGGATTTATTTCCCAATGTGCCTATCCGTATCTTTGGGTCAATTTGTGGCGATATGTCACATGTAATATACTTTCTTCTAATTATATACCGATTGTGGGCCAATTTGTGGCGATATGTCACATGTAATATACTTTCTTCTAATTATATACCGATTGTGGGCCAATTTGTGGCGATATGTCACATGTAATATAGTTTCTTCTACTTCTAATTATATGCAGATTGTGATCTTTCATCAGAATGTTTAGAGATACTGTCACTGATGAACATCAAGTGTTGCACAAAGCGCATTATCAATATAAATAGCAGTTGTTTTTTTGTATAAGTCGGTAATGACGATCATGAACAGATTTCTCAATACTACCAGGTCTTGTACTTATTTGATGACTATATAAATTTGTTGCTTTTTTAAGCCTGACATCGTAAAATGAAATTAAGATATTGCTATTTTAATTTCCTTTTCTCTTATAATATCATGGAAGCTTGAGAATAAAGTGGGGAAAAAAATTAAGTCTTTGTTTGTTCATTAAAATTCAAATCAACAAAAAAATAATTGATCTCACTACCAGTATGTAAAAACATAAATTAATATTTAAAGATTCAACACTTTCTATGATTATTTCATAAAACAGAACATTATATTTAGTTGCAAAATTTTCAAAGGACTGAGTTAATTCAAACATTTTTAAAGTTTTGAAATAGCCAAATTCTTTACATAATTTCAAACTGGGTGCTCAACCATGATAAATCATTTTGTTTTAAAAACCCAATGATTTTCTGTTCTCATATTTCATTCTTATTTGAATATTTCCAAACAACAATTTCACCAGTGGAAAGTGAGGTTGGTGAGGAGATTTTCAAAGGAACACAGTTGCCACCAGCACCAAATCATATCACTAAATATCAAATAACTACAAAAATAAAGATGAGGTGGTAATGTGATTAGGACAGTGTGCTTCATGCCATAGATTTGAGTCCCACTTCATCACAGAGTTATGAAAGTAAACTGCAACAGACCAGCATCCTATCCAGAGTGACAAATTGTCACTTGTTTGTACACTTCATGCTCCCAAAATCAGGTTAAGTTCTGGCCCATGTGCCTAAAGACACAATTGTATACATATATTAACTGCACAAACTGATTCATCTTAGTTGAGCACCTGATAAAATACTGACTAACTGACCTAGTATTCAGTTCCCTTGCATTGTAGGAACTCCAGGCAATACTTGACCTTGCCCAGTGGCGCTGGTAGTTGGAGCTAGCTGATGTGGGGTTGTCTTCCCTTGTTTTTGTCCTGGATTTTGACTGGCTGTGAACTGGGCCAGACTTTGAACTTTGAGAAGGTGCCTGTGACCTTGACGGTAAGGGCTGGGGATGTCTTTGCTGTGGCTGGGTTTTATCCTTCTGTCTGCTCGGTACATTGTGATGACTTTCTATACTAGTTGCTTTACTGGTGGAGCTGTAGATTGTGGACATTGAACTCTTTACATTGAAATCCTCATCCACTTTATCCTCATCTTCATCATCGTTGTCATCTTCATCGGACTCCTCTTCTTCACTAGATCTTACCAAGTTAAGAGCGGGGATAACAATATTACAACTGGAGCTTCGACTCAGTCTGGATTCTTCGTAACCAAAAATTTCAATATCAATTGCTTCACTGCCTGGTTTCTTCTTCTTTTTCTTAGATTTCTTTTTCACATCAGGAGCTCCTACACTTGGAATAGGTGCCTCAACGCTGGTCTTTGATTTCCTCCAGTTCTCCTCAGTCTTATTCCTGTATTCCAACACGTCATGCTTTTGACCGCCTTGATTTGCCATATCATGATAATCGAGATCATTGTAGTTCTCACCTTGATTATCATACTCAACTCCATTCATGTGATCGTTGCTTTCGTTGCCCAAATGATGTTGGTTCTCTCCAGGTAATTCTTGTATATCACATGGTGGGTTATCAGCGTTGTTATCCAGGACAGAGTTTTGATTATTGACTTGCCTGTTTCTATAGGAAATAATAAAGTCTCTTAAGATTGGATCTGATATTTGCTCAAATATATCAGACTCTACATCCTCATACACATACTCAACATCACCATCATCATACACTTCTTGCTCCTCATCAATATCTTCCTCTTCTTTTTCCTCGTCACCAGTCTTAAGATCCAAATACTGGTCTTTGACTTCACAATTCGAAGCTCTCCCACTGTCCTTTGCTTCCACTGTTTCTTCCGGCTCCATCTTGTTGTGTCGTGCTGGGGAACTAGACAAAGAAATGCCCTTCCCAGATTCGGGAGACTCTCTAATAAGACGGTCAAAGCTAGCGCGATTTCCCATATTCCTTCTGTCTCTAGTACCACTTCTTGATCTACTCCTGCTCTTTTTACTATTATTATCATTACTATTATTCCCATTCTGTTTCTTCTTTCCTCTTGGCAAAGAGAGCTCCAGACCAATGAGAACTTCACCACAATCAACACACCAATCCATGTACGCCTTGTTGGCAGTGTTACACTCTGGGCATCGACGAATTGATTTGGCGTAAGCATCAAAACTCATCTCTTGATTTTCAGCATCAATCTTGTTCCCATCCACCAGCTTCAAATGCTTTAAATGATCCATATTGACGCCTAACTCTGCGAGACGGCTTGTCAACCCAGCCGCTTTGGAGGCTGAAGTGACTCCAGTAACGCTAGTGAATGTTGTCGCATTGTCATCTTCTGTTTCCTGTTTATAGTAATCTCCCTCTACGCTACGACTGGATTGCGGGACGGGCACTGACACTTGATCACTGTCCTTTGTGTGTAGTTCCATTGATGAGAAGTAGCGTTGTAGGTTAAAAGAATTGAACTCTTCTCCACTGGGGGAGCCAGTAGGTTGGGTAGAGGGAATGGTTACTCTTCTGTTATAATGAAGAGAACAGTGTTAGAAAAATACAATTTTACAATTGAAATTAGGAAAACATCATTCAGGCAATAACCATGTAGCAAGACTGAAAAGTAGTAATAATCTAAATTCAAGAAAAAGTAGAAAATGCATGCAAGAACCAAAAGGATAATACCATACAGAGGACTAACACGTTAAATGTTATTTTTAATTGTAAAATGTGGGGGCAAGACAAACGTGTCTGGAATCAAAGGTTTGTCTGATCACACTGAGCACAAACACATTGAAAATATATTTCTTAAATCAAACTGATATTTTCAAAGGTCAAATGATATATAAGTAATAATCTGATATTGACTTTAAAACAGTCACTGGATATGGCATTCAAACCATAATGACTATGAACATATTAATGTTAATTTACAAATTCCAACTTTTAAAAATTACTGTTCTTAAAAAAAACCTTGAAGCCTTTTAAGGGTTATAATTAGTCATCATGCCTGAATACACCATCAATGGTGGTCCTAAGTAGGAAGTCTGAGCTAGCTGCAATTTGTCACACCTCCATTTCTTTGTTAATCTTTACAATGTAACATGCTGGTATGAAGCAGAACAATTTAAAAAACTTGAAGTCCAAACACTAAATATCCATTGTAACTTAGTTACACAAAAACTGATGAGGGTTTTGCCCACAGCAAGTGAAGGATAACAATATCTCCTAGTGCCTAAAAAGGTGCCACAACTGATTTCAAAATAAATTCTTTGTAATTGTGTAGAGTTCGGGTTCATTTGAAATAAAAAATATAAAAGCAATAAATAATTTTTCATATATAAACATTAATTCTCTTCCACATTTTTATCACAATTTCATTAACAATCCAACCAATAACAAAAACAAAAGATGCGTTAACATAAAACAGATTACAAAGCGAAAATGCATGCAATGTTAATTATGAACAGGGTTGAATTTCTCTCTTTACTCTCTGGCTACTGAATCGTTAAATGGCACATTTTTATCTACTGATTAACATTTTGGATTCTTCACCAGTCTCAAGTTCTTAACATAATTCCATTTCAACCAAGGTTTGTCACTTCTTGTTTAGATATCCATTTGAGGTAAGACTTACAACTCCACATAAAAATCTCCAGGGTAAAGCATTGAAAGCTGTGGAGAAAGGGCCAGGGTAGACAGCTCTGGTTCCCCAACCCAAAGTTATAAAACTAGGCTTCTACTCTACATCACAATTATGTAAAGATGAATATAATTGCCTGGATCATCAAAAAATGACAATCACAGTGCAATTCAAGTTGCAGCCAGAGAGTTAAAGAAGATTCGCACAGAAAATCCCAAAAGTTTTGTTCAACATGCAAGAAGGTAACTGAATTCTCTTACACATCCAATGAGTTTTTGCATCAAGACACATTTGTGCTCTTAACAAATCTGATAGTTTTAGAAAGTAGACATAGACAATTTCATTTACAATTTTCATTAACAGATTAACAGACAAACAGGTACCTGTGATCAAAGGCAGGTTTTGACAGCGAGTCGTCTTTTCCCTGCAGGGCAGGAGGATTGGAAGGAGGATGTGGTATTTTCACTCTTGGACTCTTTTGGGAGACGTTATGATCCAGCTTCTGAAATAAATTTGATAATATAAAGAAAACTTTGAGCAACAATAAATCAGATCTGGTTAAAAAAAGAGCAATCCTAAAATGGAACACTTTTTAAAAATTAATTGTTACTGTTAGCCTAACAATTACGCCTTATGTGGCAAAATTCTGCTCATTTCTTTTATAGCTGAAGAGTTCACCACCAAAGCAACAGTAAATATTGTTAGTTATGATCAAAATTTGGACAACACCTAAAAACGTGATGTTCATTCTGCCAATCAAGGTTTGGGGCACAGTCAGCTGATCACCTCTTGCCTTATCTACTTAATCCAGGGTTCTTCCAGCAGTTTTCAGCAATGCTGAAAATAGAGCTGTCCGAAACACTCCTTGGGGGTACAATGCGGTTTGGAAAACAAAACAAAACAATGTTAAACAAATTTTGATTTATATAAGTTTGATGTTAACTAAGGATTGTCTTCAAGAATTAATTACTGCTTATACATTAAAATCGATTTGAGTCTATGGTTAAACCTTATTGAGATAAATTACAGCAATGGATACCACCGGTGACCCAAATTGAGGCATTTATGCAAGTGAGAATTATCTCTAAGAAAGATGTGTTTTGGCAAGACCAAGCAACAAAACCAAAGTAGAATTCAGTTATAACGGGATTCACGAGACCACAGCTTAAATCCTGTTTTATAAGTGAGTCCCACTGTAAACACATACAGTACAGCAAGGGATAGTGAAACTACACATTGTTCACTTGTGCAGTGTGACATCACAACACAAGCCTATACACATTTTTTCCCCCTCCCCCAACTCCCATTCCATCCCCTCACTTCTGCACGCATGTGACAGTCACAGTCATAGACAAAAAATATCATTATTATTGTCTATGACCATGGCACAATGACTTGGCCATTCTCCGATCCCACACTGTGCAATCTGGTGCATAAGTAATGGTTGTACATGGAGAAATAAATCAATAAAAGCTTTTATGGAATGTCCTGTTGTAACCATGTTGGACAAAATGTGATCCTGTTCTAAACAGGCGAATCTAATCAGGGATTTATAAATGTTCCATTGCAGGTGAGTCCAGTTTATCCAAGGCCATTGTATTTGATTTCCACTGTCTGTATGTCCTTAAGAGTAAGAACCAGTTTTCGGTAGCGTGACGCAGATAATAGACAGTTTGAAGTCTAACGCCCTTTTTAACACATAAAGGTCATATCAGGGCGGTTCAATAGAACTTGAAAAGATTCCACATGAATCTCCAGGGCAGAGCCATGAAAACTGAAAGGTCCAGAGAAAAAATTCTGCACCAGGAGGGACTTGAACCAGGTTCTCTGCACTCTAAAGTTGAGTGGCATGACCACTGAGCCACGGGGGCCCCCTCTATGCTTTTTTCCCATCCCAAAGGATTGAATGGGTTAAATCTACGGCCCCAGCAAACTTTTATAGAAAACACTACAGCACAGTAATTTCTTCACATAAGATCAAAACCCAAATATTCCAGAATAAACCAGAACTCTTTTTTTATCCAAGCATTTCTAGTCATTCATTTGTCAAGTGTTTAAGGGCGCTTTTGATAAGGAAAGCTCATTTCAGTGCCCAATTAATCACATCTAAGTACTTACCTTATCTAAACCATGAGGAATCTGACTGTAAGGGTTGAAACTATTTTTTCCAACTTGTTGCTGGTCAAAAGCATGCTGTTGTTGAGCTGCAGAAAGACCTGGATGAATACCAGGATGTCCCGAAAACCTTGGAGATCCATAGTGAGAGGAAAATGATTGGTTGTACGTATACATGCCAGGGGAGGGTGGAGTGGCTGAAGTTCGAACTTGACTTTGAGGTGGCCCATACAGTTGGCCATATTGAGGTGAACTGTTTGGCATATCATTGAAATAGGGATGAGGGGGATTGCTGTGGCCTGGATAAGGGGGTGGTTGCATGAAGAATGGAAAGCCATTTCCTCCATACGATGACTGGGGACTAACAGGAACACCAGTGTTAGGGGGTGGATGATGATGATCAAAAGGTGGTGTTGGCACGGAAGGTGGTGGATAAGAAAATGGATTATGATATCCCTGATATGGAGGATGGCGCATGGCTGGGTGAGATGGATAATCTGCCATCGATGACCTTGCAGAACCCAGGGGGTATTGTCCATCATTTTGAGATGTTGGCGGATCGTTCATTCTGTTTGGGTACCTGTTGGGCCACGCTGTTTGGGGGCTGGAAAAGCCTCTTGAATTTCTCTCAAACATCATACCATCTCCATATGCTTGTCTGTAAATTTCCTCGGAAGAAAAAGAGTTACGAGCACTCTTTGGTAGAGTGATCTGATCATGGTTTTGCGCAAATAAAGAACGGAAATCTTTCACTCCATCCTGAGGACTGGCATTACTCTGTGTGAAAGAATGACGCCGGGGTGAGGGATTTTCATATCTGCCAAACCTATGCAAGTTGTCTTTTCTATGATTTTCATGAAGCGAATCTTGTGATAACTGTCTTGCCATAGACTGTCCAGTTGCTTTATCATGACTGTTACCATGAGCGGTCTCATAGAATTGATTACCCATTGGGAATGGGGCATGATTTCTACCATGTTTCAGCTCTACAATGTCATGAGACACTTTATTCATCAGCTCTTCCATTTTCTCATCTCCCAAGGCACTATGGAGCACTTCTTGAGTCTTATGGCTAAAGATTTGTTTTGTTGTTTTACCAGAACCTTGGTTTGAAGGAATATAAATCTCCCCTTGAATACTCCGTGCGGATGTCTCAGATTCTGGCCTGTGAGTTGATAGCCCCAAGTCATCTAAACTAGCTCTACTTTTGAACACTGACATTTTATCAATGTCATTTGAATCTGAAATGCTGATGTGACCCATACTGTTAGAAAGGGAACTGGTATGTGAGTTCGTCATTCTTTTAGACTTTAGCGGTACAGGTCCATTTTCTGAAACCTCAGCATGTCTCTGACTTTGATCGGGCATGTGAGATGAAAATAGTGGAGGTACTGGAACTGATTCACTGTATTGCATATTGAAATGTTTAGTATTCAGGGATGACACAGAGGAGTTTGATGCACTTTGATTTGTTGAATGGGGATGTTGATTATAATTTCCTTCCCGTTTGGTGCTTAAATCTGTCTCCTGCTTGTGACTGTCATCCTCAGCATAATAGTTATCCACCACATCAGTGTCAATTTGAGCATTTAGTGTTGATTCTTTTTGTGATGCTAAACATGAAGGATGGTCAATTTTCCACTCATTTGTTTGAGCCTGAGACTTTTCAGAACCGAAATATGCCAGCCTCTTTAAGCGCATCTCTTCAACTTCAATAGAAGAGGGCAACTCCTCCATTTTGTCTTGCTCATCATCCATTTTCTGATTTCCTTTTTAGTTAAAAGAAGATATTCATAGCTAGATAGACCTCTAGGTTTAGTCTAGCCTAGTTCATATTCTAAAATCTATGGCTCCAGGAACAGTGATCACTTCATAACACAATGTCTCTTAGTACATGGCTTGTGTATTTTCAAAAAAAATCTACGTAAAGAAAAGTTTCTCTTCTCTTTTCCCAATGCCAGAAGTAAAATTTAAGAATAAGACATCCAGATGAGTGAGAATACTGTGCTGTACTGAAACTGAATGTCAGAAATGATGATGATGTTGAGACTGAGATGTTCTCACTCACAACTTAGATCATATTAATTAAGCCTTGAGAACGCGCACTGTGGATCTGGTGGCTAGCCAAATGAGGTTCATCGTGAAATACAAAATATCAATTGATGGGGAAATAATATTTTTAAACATTTTACACAGTTGGCTAGCAATAACCCCGTTCACTCTAATCTTCATCTCGGAACTCAAGAATGTTTATGTCGCCATGTTTGATTCTGTCCACCGGTAGTTAGGGATGCCAACGATATTTTGGAATCTTATTTTGTTCCTCAAAATTTTAATTGGAGATGAAAATAAGACCCTATAATAGATATCTAAGGAAAATAATGTACAAGAAAGTGTTTGATATTCTTTGATAACTCTACATGTTTTTAGAACAGGACAAAACAAAACAAAAATGAAATAGATTAATTAACTCTATGATCCGGAAGTAAACATTGAAAGGTTACGTTTACAGTGTACACAGAACAGTGTGTTCGTTTCAACCCTCATACCGGGCACGCAACGATTTGACTACGTTTTTAATTGATTAGAGGTAATTATCACTGCCTAGTATTTATTTTTCTTATAAAATATGTGGGTCTTTGTCATAGCAAAATATTATGCTCACAATAGATTGGTTAGTTCAACTTCTGGGAGAGGAGCGATGAATTACTGCATGAATGACCAATTAACGATAATAATGGATTGCGGTTGATAGACGTCTATCTAGACCCTCCTACTCCTAAATTCTAGATACTATTAACTATTATGAAAACGTCTATAGGACTAATGAATGGTCTTTGACTTTGATTGAGGATGTAGCAATGCCACTGATTTTTATTTTCTTCCTAAGTGTTCAAAACTCATGTCCGTTTGAAAGCTTTATTCAAGGCTGTCATTATTCCCAACGGTGCTTTGAAAAATTAAAAGTTTTTCTTATTCCCAACCAATACAAGTTTTTTCTTATTCCCAACCGTGCTATGAATAAGAGTTTTTCTTATTCCCAACCGTGCTATGAATAAGAGTTTTTCTTATTCCCAACCGGGAAGCTCGCCGCTTGGGTGGTAATCTACGCTTTGGGGGTGACCTATAAAATGCAAACGGTCTAAACTCTTTCTATAGAACAAGTTCAGGAAACTTCTAGGGTCATATCTAAGAATAACAGCCAATCAAATAGCCTAACAGTTTATGATAATATAACGTGAATTTCCGGGTTCGTCTTTTTCGTGGATTAAAAGTCTAGGCCTATAGTTTTTCATTGCTTGTTTACCTTTGGCTCGTTTTCGCCCAGCCAACGCCTGGGCACACTAAAGTTTATGCCCATGACTTCCGGTTGGGCAATAGTGAGGTAGCAGGGTTAATAGATCTAAGTAGCTATAGGCTTAGACTGGATTGTGTTACCACAGTGGTAGTTTTTGGCGTACTTTTTAGTGCCAATTTATTTTGGCTTTCTTGATTTGATGTTACTATTACTCTGTTGATAGTTATCGGCCCGACGTGAGAGCGCGTGTGCCGGGACCCGAAAGATGGTGAACTACGCTCGGGTGGAGGCCCGCAGCGACTCTGACGTGAAAATTGATCCTCCGACCTTGGCGTATGGGGGCGAAAGACCAATTGTTTCAGTTGCAACAGTGATGAACTGCGTACAAGACGAGTCTTGGAAATATTTAAATTTTGAGTAGAATTCTTCGTACGATGAAAATCTGTCTCCTTCACTTAAAACACAACCGGCTGACGCCATCCTTAATCCTTGATAACAGTGAAGTGGCAAAAAGAAGGAAATTATCAATGACAATTCTCGCCCAAAAACCAAAGTCTCACGTCTCGCGAGATCACTCTAGTCCTATCGCTGACAATAACTGTCGCCCAAAAACGAAACTCTCACGTCACACGAGATGACGATCGACGAATACCGATACCGGTTGTGAATAACAAAAATTCTTATTCACCGCACGGTTGGGAATCACTCGCTTTATTCAATGCCAATCATGGCCTCTCGCTTGTGCCGAAAAATCGTACCCTGGTCGGCTTCATTTTCCGGGACGGCATGAATTGGAGTAGGCTATTTTTAAAGGCTGTCGTTATTTGGACCCCGGGGGTGCCAATAATCTGGTCATTATTCGGACCCCCCTTACCCTAGGTAACTCTTGAAATGAACTGAATGTATCGCCAACTTTCAGTGACGAGCCTGCGTCCGCCATCTTGAAAATCAAAGAAG
>JARBEP010127595.1:0-12256 GCA_030265255.1 Tritonia festiva
AACAGAATGAAAGATAGCAGAATCCCTAAACAAATACTAGAACGTAAACAGCAGGAAAAACTACCTAGAGGTAGGCCGAAGAAAATGTGTCAGGATGCAATTTCAGAAATAATAAAAAAGAGAGGATCTAGGCTTGTAGAGGCACAGAGGATGTCACTGACAGGGATCAATGGCGAAAGTTTGTGTATCACGCATAAACCTTACACCGAAAGGTACTAAAAAGGTTATTGATAAAGGAAGGAAGGAAGGTGATCAACCCACTGTGACAATTCCTTCAGTTGATTAAGTTATTATTGACAATCGTTGGTGACAGTTAATTTCATTAAAAGACATTGCATGAACATGCACATACCACATCCAATTGGTTCATTCACTTCAGAAAATTTAGCATGAAAAATAACGAATAGGATATTTCTTAATCAGATGTTTCTGAATACTCAGACCGCATATTTTATTTGACATAGCCGATTTACATGAGAGTTTAAAGGAATTGAAGTAGTTATTTGAGTGGTTCAAGTATCATATACTTCAAAGTGTTCACTCTTAACACTTTAAGTGCCACATCACATTTGGCCAGGGATCAAACTGACAAAGAAGACTAAAAAAATATGTTCAAATTTCATTTCTTCACAAGAAGTGATCAAAATTTCACAAAGTATTCTGATATAAATTTTATTCAATTAATTGGTTTCGCAAAAGATTTGCAGAAAAAAATAGAAAAAATAATAATTCAAAAAAATTACGCTCGACAGGCTCTAATCAATAGGCCCATCAGAATCGATCATCAACGGCTAATTGCCGATAACAACAGGTCCAGAGACTGATTAATAAAAGTAAAATCCACTGATAAAACGCAAACACCCCGATTAAATTGTCAAATACTTTTCTTAAACACAATGACCTTGTGAAAGCTAAAACCATTAATCATTGATCGAACCTGAAAATATTGACAAAATATTTTTTGAACAGCCGAAATCAAAGAGCTAGTGACTTAGGTTTGTTTATAGAGAGGTCTTGCTCCCGGGCCTCTGGTCGTTAGTTAAAGTTAGCGGGTACTTGACCGGGGATTGGTACTTTTTAAGTATCAAATGTATTTTTGTTATCATAAATAAGAAAAAAGATGAGTTTCAATAAGAAACAGGATTCAAATTCAAGGACAATGCAATCACAACAGGATGCGTCCATTTATAGAATGGCAGCATACTGGCAACATACCTAGTAAACACATTAAAATACAGGAAGTTTCCTTTCAGATTTTGAAATTTGATATATTTTCTTCTTCAAATTTCTTGCCTCTATCTGATTAACTGACACACTGAACCATGTAATACATGTATTGAAATCAAACACAACACTCAATAATTTGAATCCATTCATCATCCCATAGCTCCTTGGAGGAGCATAAGGCGTCAATAAATTGTTTCCATTGAACTCAGTCTTGGGCCAGTCTTTTGAGCTCATTCCACGACATTCCATATTGAAAAATTAGTAAGCTGAGAATGTTTCAAAACATAGTGTAAAGAAATAAAAGGAATCCTACCCGCATAGGGAAGTCTTCCTCTGGTCATGAGTTCATATAACAATATCCCAAACGACCACACATCTGATTTCACCGAGAACTTTTGACGAAGAGCAGCCTCAGGCGCAGTCCACTTTATGGGAAACCTGGCACCTAAAAATTTTTGTGCAAAGAAAATCAATGACAGGCAACGTAAACAAATACATTCATGATAAACTCCAACACTTCCACCTTCATAATACTGTTGGTTGAAACTCCTATCATTAACACTTAAGTAGCTATTTTCGACTTGAGTCAATTTCCAGACACGATACAAACATGAATGCAGGCACCCCGACCTCCAAGCATGGCTGAACACAGAGTTAGAAATTACTGTGGATCAAAGAATTTCAGACAAGCAGGTGATCAGCCCACTGTGGGAAGGCCAATAAACAAATTAATGTAGCCCTTGTGGTCACCCTTCAGTTATATAAGAACTGAGAGAATTTGCCACTTTGGGCGGTCTGTTTTGTTTATTGTCTTTTTTTCTTATTGATGAAACGCATTGCAATTTCCTTCATGGATTAATAAGGATATCTTACCTTACCCTATCTTAAATGATAAGAGACATCAATGAGGATTGATACAATAAATGGAAATAAACATGGATATCTTTAACATATTATTGTCTTGTCATCATATGACAAAGAAACAGTCACTGTGAAAAATGTTTTGTTCAACCAAATGCTAGCACAAACCCTGTTCTTTGTGATGATCACCAAGATTGGCGACCTTGAGCAGAGTATGTGACAAGGTGTATAGTGAGTGTGTCGTTTCTAGTGTCACTTTCACACATTAACAACACAATATAAACCAGTAGTCAATCATACTAGAAAATACAAGCTCTGGTGTCAAGTTGTAAATGGCTACCTTACATTAAAGGGTAAGGCAGAGGTTCGTCCATCTCACACTAGCAATGTGGATACCTACCTTTTGGATTGTATTCTTCACTGTCCAGAATTCTTGCCAACCCAAAGTCTGCCACTTTCACAATATTATCTTCGGCCACCAAGATATTCCGGGCAGCCAAATCTCTATGGATGAAATTTCTGGTTTCCAAGTATGCCATGCCATCAGCAACCTAAAAATGATAAGGTATAACAGAAATTGACGAAGAAAGAAAGAAATAATCTCATACAAATTTCAGATCATATGGGTAACCAGAAACTCTTACCCTTTCTAAGAAAATCCTCGTTCTCTAAATGACCGAAAAGGAGATTTCACATTGAAAGGAGAACACTGCAATTTTCTTGTTACTGATAGAGCTGCCACCCAATAGATGAAAAATAATTTCAACAGTGACTTTCTTTCTTTATCAATTGCTGCTATACTTACTTTTCAGTGTCAGGATTACAACAATGAATCTTGATCTAGACAATTGTGTGCATTGCTTAATGATGAAACAACAAAACCATACCAAAATACCCCCCCGACCACCCCCCAGAACAAACCAAAAAATGATAATACCAAACACCCCCAAATGTTCCACAAAATGTAATGTGGAATAATCCCCTCTTTCTACATGCACGCATCTCATGAGCTACGGCTGACGGCTCTCCCCTCTCTTTTCAATGCGGTGTTAAGCACTCACGACAAACTATTATCTACTAATTGGTGATCAGTATTCAGTGCTCATTAATTTCACTATTACTCTGTATTCACTGAGTAATTGGGAACTGAGTAATGCCTACCTCTACTTTGTGGCAAAGAAAACATGATCTAAAAAAAAGAAAGAAAGGAAAAGATACATACCTGTGAGGCCATGTCAATGAGCTGACGTAATTGGACAAGGTGTTTGTTCTTGTCACTGCGCAAATATTCTAACAAACTTCCTTTAGTCATCAACTCTGTAACAATATAAATAGGCTCCTCTCGTGTACACACAGCATACAACCGTACCAGTTTGTCATGGCGGAGCATCTTCATGATTTGAGCTTCCTAGAAAATTATAGACACAGATGAAATTATACATTTTTCGTAAACTGAAAAGATATTGTAAAATTTTACAAATTTGGGGCACAGAATACATAGGTTTGAATTTCCATCAAAATTTCATAATAAAAGAACAATGAAACCCTCTAAAAATACTTTGGAGCTCTGGAATGATTATTAGACAGGCAACTTTGCGTAATTTCTATCAAAAAAAAAAGAAGAAAGATATTACCTGAAGGAAATGAGCCACACTCATTGATCCCTGTTTAAGAGTTTTAATTGCAACATCTGTTGTGCCCTTCCATTTTCCTGAGGAAGCAATCATGTATCAAGAGAGTAAAATACAATGAATATGAAGCTTGTATAAAGAAAATATAAGTTCAAGTTTTATACAGTACATAATTCTAAATTTACCATTTTATCAATTTTCTTAAGTCCTAGAGTTAATGATAATGATTGTTATTATTCAAAATAAAAAGACATTAAAATGTTGGTATGACATTAGTATAGAACAGGGGTGGGCAATTTGCGTCTACAGAAGCACTCAGCAAAAACAATATTTCTAGGACAAAATTCCAACATGCATGCACACACACTCACATCCACCTCCTCTTCTTGGCAAGACTAGGCAATGGTATGTGGTCAACTTAGCATTTTTTCCTATCTACCTCCCTTGCCCTGCCCCATCAAGGTGGGACAGTAAGCAAATCACTACTACAGGGTTCCCACTCAGTAAAAATTTTCCAAAAAACATATCACATAAAAATTCCAAGATATTTCCAAGACTTTTGACTGAATTTCAAAATTCCAAGAATTTTCATATCTTAATTGTTCAAAAACAATAAATTCCAAGACATTTCCAATTTTCCCTGCTACTAACTACCCCCCCCCCCTCCCCCCCTAACCACCACCAGAGAGTTTAACCACTTTGAGAGGTGGCCCCAGAGCCAAACCAATATAGAAAATACTCTACTTTCTAAAACCAACCTTTGTATACTTCACCAAACTGGCCCGATCCCAATTTGGTTTCAAGGGTCAGCGAGCTTCTTGGGATTTCCCATTGATCTTTGGTTTCCACTGACAAGTCCTGCATGACTGGTTTGGGTCTCGGGCATGGCACTGTCAGTCGTCGACACAACCCATCCTCTTTGCCTAATAGACCCAATGCAAAGGAAGTAAAAGAGATTAATAAATCAAGAGTTTATGAATGTATTTATCCCACTTCGGCAATTTCAGGTATGCAGAAATTGAACTCTGTCGCAGAGTGAAATCTTCGCATGCATTTTTATAATAATCCAGTAGTTATTCAAAACAAATATCACTCCACCAAGGAGCCCATATAGACACTTCCTTATACAAATATACTGTTACAAAACTTACTTTGTATGTTATTTATGTAAAACAAAGTTATTGTTCAAACAAACCAAAGCAAAAAATCCCATAAAACTTACTTTGATAGTGCTTGATGAGATCTGATTGGCTCATAAATGTATTTTTAGCTGCAATGTAACAACCTCCATTGTCTAATTTCCGAATCTTGTAGTGTTTCACGCAGTCCCCTTTATTGGGATCATGGTCATGTACACACAAAACATAGGAACCTGGAGAGGGTAGGAACAAAATAAATAAATAACACAACCCAGACACTGAAGGTTTGTTAATGTAAAAACTTAAATTAAACAAACTTTTACTTATGAAAAGTCAAAAGTTATTGATAAACAAATGGATAATTTAAAGGCCATTGTTGTTTTAAATAATGAATCATATCAATACAAAAATGATCTTTCAATGCTAGAAATTAGTAAGATGACAGATTGAAAGAACAAAAAACATGGGATACCTTACAAGCAGAAACATCCAAGTTCACAAGTTCATTATGAAACAAATTTATGATCCTCCAACAAAATGAGAAACATTATATTACTTTGTCAAATAGAAAAAGAAAAGAGGGTCGGTTAGGAATGGGGAAAGAAACAAATACACATACATTAAACCCTCTGTAATATCAAGAAAGAACATACATTCACCAATAGTCTAAAAATCATATATTCACCTGGTTCTGTTTCACTTTCTCTCACAAGAAATGCCCCTATTGCTGACTGAGGAAGTTTTAACGCTCTCTCTGCATCTTTCCTTGTAATCTTTCCAAAAAACCAGCTGTAAATATAATATCAAGATATACATATCAAACACATGAACACCCCTCCCCCTCATACATTAAAAAAATAATTTGAGATTTTAAGCAGTTTGTTTGTTTGTTGCTGTTTTAGGGCTCTATCGACACAGAGAGGTCATTTCAGCGCCTGCCACACAGCTTCAAATAAATCAACCAGTATTTCTACACTTGTTAATCAACAGTGTTATGAAACCGTTACAGTCAGATAAAACTGTAGCCTGTTGAAATGTACCTAGAATTATGTATGTTTGTGAGTAAGTGGAAGAGAAGAAGATTGCAAGTTCACAAACAAACAAAATCACGAGAACAAGAAGATGAGAACTAAGCACATACATAATAAATGTGATAATCCTCTTATTTGCATGAAAAACCCCCAACAATAATAAGCAGGTGAGGGCAAAATGTAAAATAAATAACACAGTAGAAATAAAGAGGACGGAGCAAGATTTAAGAAGGAAACAGAAAGAACTAAGGAAAGGGACTTACTCTTGAGATTCCATGGTATCACAGCGAGCTACAAAATTATGAGGTACATAGCCTTCTGTTCCATCTGACATACAAACAAGCCACCAGTCTGGATGTCTGATTAGGATTAAAATAGTTCCACTCTTCATGAAATTTTTCAAACAAATCAAATAAAGAAAATATAATATAAAAAACATTACAATGCATGAGATAATCAGATAAAATACTACTACTTACGAGTCATCTAAGAGTTCCATCTGATCCCCTTTCCTGAAAGAAGCCTCTGAGTCTGTGCGAGCTTGGTAGTCATACAGTGCCATAAGAATAGGTTTTGATGAGACTTGGGGAAATAAAATAGAACAATATTTTCATTCAAGTGTACACATCAGTCTGTATCTCAATCATTACTTCCATTGATGACATTTCATTCTAGTCATTTGATGGTAACCAAATATTACTGAGCAATAAAAATTTGATGAGAATACTTACTTATTTCAGGAGTTGGTTTTATGTGATGGGCATTTGACATCTTTTGATGATGGGCTCCTGCTCTCCCTGCTGCCACTGGACTTGCCGTTGTTGTTCCATTATTTGAACGGTTATTAGAAAATGGAGGCGTGGGGTCATATCTATTTTTTTTCTTCCCATCAACAGATGTGCTAGCATTGCTTTGTGAATCTCCACTACTTTCAACCTTTACTGGAGAATTAAAACCAGAATCAGACTGGGATGACGAGCTAAAACAGTTGCCCATCTTGGATTAATCTCGTACGAGAGAGGTGATAATTCAAATGCACTCCCACTAAAAAAATAAAAAGTGCTTGCATATGGTGAAATTCTACATCAATAAAGATGGATATAGGTTCCAAAGAGGCTGCTTGTCATTCTTTTCTTTAATGATGCAAGTTGTCATGAACTGAAAGGTGTAACGTTTGCGTCATCACATAATCTTTCCATGCTGTAGGCCTGTTGGACAGAAAGGTAATGAAAACAATATGAACCAAAAAAAAGTCATTGTTTCATAGCTGAACACAAGATCAAGATCACCATTTCAAAACATTATGTGGTAACATTTTCGTCTCATGAGCAAAAGGTACTGGGTTCGAATCCAGGAGGCGACATTACATTTGTTCTTTGAACTTTCTTGAGTTTTATGGTTCTGACCATTCTGTTTCCTATGGAATCAAGTCCTAGCAGAAATCCCGCCTTTGATATGACCTATAATGTGCTACCAAGGGCGTAAAACTAAAACTAACAACTTTAAACTTTTAAAAACACTATAGCACTATACTCACATCAGAAATGCACACTTACTACAAGAAAAAGTCTTTTATGTAATAGCTAATTGATTATATTCGAAAATGTATGAAGAGGGCCTTTCACATTTATTTTAGCACTCCGACTGTGACACCTTGGCTGCTTTTGTAATCTTTGTTTTCTGTCTTGCGCAATTGATTGCATGAAGGCAAGATCTTCTTTGGCGTGGAGTTTCAGTGTTTTGTTGTTCAAATGAGGTCTCTGATGACTGTGTATTGTGGTCACTGGTCTCCCTTTGAATCTGTTGTCAGATTTAGTGAAAAATTATGTTAAAGCTTTATTGGCTGGTATTTCTATGTCTCTTCGTGATATGTGTCCAAATAGTCACCATCTGGTTTGCAGTGTGTAGAGAGACAAAAGTCTTTCATTGCCTTTTTTGTATAACGATTTGTCTGTAATCTTTGTGGGGTTTCTTATGTTGAGAATTCTTCGGAGTTGTTTTCTGTGGAAAGCATTTAGTTTCTGTTCCTCGCTTTGTGTTAGAGCCCATGTCTCGCAGTTGTATAAATACATAAACAAAGCAACCCTACACATCTCGCCTATGTGCAAATATACAGGACCCGCGAGCAATGATCAGCACACTACACACTGAGCAGGGATCATTATTGTCAATGAGTCAATGTAGTGAGTGGAAAGGTGTCATCGGGGATAATAACTATAATCTATATGTATAAGGGACCCACAATAGCATTCATTTCACGGTAATCCTGAAGAATACTACAGTCGTCTCTGGTTTATCACGACTTAGTTAATCGCAATTGTCACTTAATTGCAACTTTTCGTAAGAAACAGAATTAATTAATTCTATATATTATATATATATAAAAGTCACTGGTTAATCATAACTTTGTATAATCAGAACAATTTAGCCACTCCCGTCTTGCTGCAATAAACTGAAGTCTACTGTACCATCAAAAATAGGAATGACAATGTGACAAAAGTTGTTTCATATCCCTGAAACCCTAAAGTCTAAACAAACTCTGAGTGAATTGTGACATGAACAAATTTCTTTTATATTTGATGGTTATTCTCAAGATTTCAGAGCGATCATACATAGAAATTAGAATTAGATGGTGACAAATGAACATTAGAGTATATAGAGATTTAGAATATCTACGTTTTTATCACAGTTTTGATACCGATTTTTTCCCCTTACAAACGTGTTCAATTATTTCGGTGACTTAGATTGTTGAGACCCCTCCACTCTCTGATCACTCTCACGAAAAAAATAATAAAAGTCTATCGGCGACGAACGGTCTGGAGATCGATCGGCACTTTTACATTGGAATATCTCTAAGTCTAGGCCGAAAGTCAAGTTATCTCTAAGTCGAATAGAAATTTTAACAATTTTTCAAAATATCCATCCCTTATGGTAAACATTACCTTTAATAATTAAATAACTAACAGCCTCACTCGAAGTCGTCTCTAGAAATAAGGAAGCAAAATAACATTATTTTTCTCTTGGTCCATTTCTATAATAACCCGGAAGTCGTCTTTCTCAGACTTTTTTATCCTCCTTTCTTTCCGAATGTTGTTTCGTTTTTTACAATTCTAAATGTTAGTATTGAAACACAGTTATACATTTTATTCACTTGAAAACTCCAGATTTATAACCATGTGATAATTGTTAAATCAGAGCCAAAATCAAAATCCAGTTTTTAGACAGTATCAAGTATGAGCTTCATGTTGTTTGAAAAGCGAATAGCGGAATACACGTTCTAGACATAACAACTTCCGTATCAGCCCAGTAAACAGGAAACAGGGCTGGTCTACTTTCGATTTCCATTTTCACAACTCGTAGGTACCTAGCTCATGCTGTTAGTGTTAGATAGTAGATGTATGATTCAAGATTCTTTTGGTCATTGGTGAATGAACGACATGAGACAAAATAGCAATGGAAGTGAAACCCGATCCCTCAAAATTCTCTGTTAGGAAAAGACCACCCCCAAGGTGTGAAATGACTTTTTGATCTGTCATTATTTGCACCTGATTTTACCAAGCCATGTCAACCAATGAGAACATCCGTTCTGTGTCCCTGAACCCTAAGATATAAACATACTTCGAGTGTTGTTTCAGTAAGCCGCTCTCTCATTGGTTGACATGGCTTGGTAATTGGGTGCAAATAATCACAGCGTTTTGATATATTCAACTTACTTCTCTTCTTAGACTTAAAGCCTCTCATCATAACTGTGTACTGACCACTGACATATGTAGACGTCTACTGTACTATTCTTTGAATACGTATTGTTTATAAGTTTTGATCTAATTTAATGATTAAGATTTTTCAGTTTTCACTATAGCTGGGATATGGCCACAAGTGTAACAATAATTTGTTTATTATTGGCCTTTTATGTGTTTCAGCCCTTGGGTGTAGGGTACACAAGCCAGCACAGCTTGAGGCCAGTCACAAGCCTGAAGTATTAAAGTGTTGGCGTTAGGAAGGGCACCTGGCTGTAATACCTGTGCTAAGACTTAATGAATGAAAAAAACATGATTGTCTCAAACACCCAACAGGGGAAATCTCGAACAAACCAGTCATAAAATTGTGTGATCATGGATAGAATGGTACTTTCATTGTGTGCCTAGTGTGTAATCAAGTGATGTGTTGGCTTTGTGTTATCAACACAATCCTCAATAACAATATTTCTTTCTTTATCATTGAGTTTTTTCATATTATCCTCAATTCCTTGAAAAATGACCACACGGAAAACTCAAATTCATGGAAATCTCTGACACATTTGTCCAAGTCCCGACCAGTTTGAGATTTCCATGCTACCCTGTAGCTACTTACACAGGCTAACCCAAATCTTTCAGTTTTGGGGGGGGGGGGTGGGGGGTCAAAACTCAAAGGGTTTCAAAGTTGTTTATGTCCAAGTCGCATTTTTGAAGTGCCGTACACCCGTAATCATATTATTATCTTTGTCACCTTGACATTTGCCTGTAAACGCAATGAGTTTTGAAAGTCTTCTGTGTACATCATATAAACACACTCTGGCATGCATATTACAAATTGGTACCTTTGTGATTAAACACGATATAGACTGTTTTAGAGTACCCTGTTCAAAGGTGATTCAGTTAGAAATTCCTTTTCCAATGTCGATCCTTAACATATTTGAATAACAATTGCTTTGATCATTATCATGACATTTATTTCTCTCTCTCTTTCTCATCAGTTCCCAGTTACCATTACGGTGTAGGGCCCGCTCTATCAGGCGGATTCACTCTGGATCAAGATATTAGCCCAAGCAGGTGATCAGCCCACCAGTAGACATTTTAACACATTTCTCAATTTGTTTTCTCGATAAGAAAAATATTCACTCCTAATGGTTAATCTTGCCAGTAGTCATATGCTTGTCTCAAAGATCAAACCATGCATAGGTCTGAGTTCACATGTCTCAAACATGGGCAAACCATGAATGGCTCATTAAATCAATCTGGGTTCCTTATGCGAAACGACCCTCGCAGGCACTATGAATGACTGTGGCAAATCCAGAGCTATTACGTGTGGTGAATAATATAATTCACATCACTTTATATTGAGACAAATATATAATAATACAGTGTATGTTGTGACTGAAAATATGAAACCATTTATTCTTTTCATTTTTCAGGCAGAGCCAGAGTTCAAATGATGTATACATCACAGAGAAAACAAACTTTAAAGCCCAAGAAAAAAAATGTCAAAACTTGCTTGATTCTTCTAATGAAGTCATCATACATGGACTTGGGAAGGCAGTCAATCGTGCCATCAACCTTGCCCTTCAACTGAAAGAAAGAGGACTTGGGACAGTCCAAATTTGTGCTCAGACATCGAGTGTCAATCTTACGGATGATTTGATACCAGAGACTGATGAGGGTGAAGAGAAAACTCTCTTTCGTTGCAATTCAGCTATCCATATTCGTGTTTACAGAAGTGTTGAAAAGCACGCTACTAATGCAGACTCCAAGTCTGTGTGAAAAGTTAAAGTAAAAGATGAAATATTGTACATTCTTTGTGTTTATACATTTGTATGGATTTTTTGAAATTTCTGTTTTTTACGTTCTGTTTCTATGTTGTCAAAACAAATTTGATCTCCTTAAATTTTTCCGGACGTATCACCACTTACACAGTGGCACCAAAGGTGACATTTCGATGTATAATGTCCATATTTTCTTTGGCCTTCAGCAAAATTTCTTTTTAAATGGTCAAATGACAATATATTTCTGAAATGAAAATTTTCTCCTTGTGTGTAATGTTATTTTTTTGTTTCTCATTGCCGACTGTGAATACAAGAATAACCATAGTATTTAAATCCCTTTGGAATGTTTTGATATGATATGATTGATTGAACGAACATTGGGACTGCTTGTTTTCCATGACAATGGAAACTAGCGATACTGCTCATTATCCATGAGAATGGACACTAACGAGATAATAGACATCCTGCCTATGTCTATGTCCGCCAACCTCATGTATTTTTCAAGATACCTTACACTTCATGTTCTAGATGAAATTTCATCATAGTAGTTTTGTCTTCCACTTTTCTTTTCATCTTTAAAAAAAAGAATGAAAGGTACTGTATTATCCTCTTTGCCCCAGCTTATCTGTATCTTGAAAAAATAGATGAGATGGGCAGTGGACATATTGCCTGGTGGACAATAAAGATTTATTATCATTATTATGTACAGTGCAATCCCCCGATAACGACATCTCCGAATAACGACAATCCCCCGATAGCGACATGAATCCCTGGTCCCGTTTTTTTTGCTATATATCATTAGTAAAAAAAACCTCCGAATAGCGACGTGAAACCTCCCAATAACGACAT
>JARBEP010128705.1:0-12251 GCA_030265255.1 Tritonia festiva
AAGGTACTGGGTTTGAATCCTGACAGGGATGTTGTGATTTTCTTCCTTTGTTTTCTTATAGATGAGGGGTTTGCCAACAAGGCAACAGTAAATTTTGTTATAGCCAAATCTTGGGCAACACCTAAAAATATGACGCTCATTGTGCCATTCAAGGTTCGGGGCACAGTGGGCTGATCCCCTGCTTGCCTTATCTACTTGATCCAGAGTTTTTCCAGCACTTTGTTCAGCAATGCTGAACATGGAGCTGGCCTCAACACTCCTTAGGGGTACAATGCAGTTTAGATAACGAAACAAGGCGTAACATACGGTTTAACCTTCTCAAAAGGCTGATTCAGCTGATAGTAACAATTTGGCTGTGGTCTTGTGCCATAATTGCAGTGAATATTCAAGGAAATCAATTTTCAACAGACATCGTCTTTAAACGAAAGTAGAAAGGAAGTCATGGTACATGGTTCGATTCCCGGCAGTGTCAGGTATTTTTCCCCGTGAAACTCTGCAAAAACCTATATGCCACTCCCCTGATCCTATTCAGGTAGGTGGGATCAAATAACCTAGTCCTATCGGAGACGGACGATAAACTCGGAGGTCCTGTGTGCACATTGCTCATGTTAAAGAACCCTTGGCAGTTAAAAATCGATAAGAGTAGGCCGTAAGGCTGCTGTCCGAGCAAAATTAATCCCTACCACAAAGGTCACAGTAGGTTGATCACCTGCGTGGCTATAAAATCTTGATCCAGAGAAATCCAGCCTCGTAATGCTGGCCCTACACTGTAATGGTAAAAGGGAATTGGGTAAGAAAGAAATTAATGCCACATGTTTTTTTTCCATAATGTATTGTTAATTAACTGCCTGTACATGACTTACAGGATTTGAGGAAGGCTGCTGTGCTGATATATGCTAACAAACAAGACATTAAGGGCTGCCTATCTCCGGCTGAGATATCTCAACAACTCAACCTGACCACTATTAAAGATCATGTATGGCACATTCAGCCTTGCTGTGGGCTTACTGGAGAAGGGTATGTTTCAACACATAGCTCTAATATACTAATAAGGAAATATGGATTTCTGTAATGCGCTTAACATCCACTTAGAATGAGACTAAAAACAGAGGTGTCACTTTCCCGGCAGCCCAAAAATACCCGGCAGCATGTTAAGAGATACATACCTATTAATATTATGTTAGTTAAGTTGTCATGTGAAATGGGTTTGTCCTCAATCTCTATCCGTGTGCAAAGAAACATTTCAGGAAATTTAAAAATAGTATCTATTGGAAGCAAAATAATTGCATTCTTATGATACATTATACAGTGAGATCAAAGGGTTAAAAATATCAAGATAGGTGTTGATTTAGAGATGTAAAGTTGACTGTCATGTTAAAAATTTAATTTTTTTGCTGTAGCAAATTTTTTTAACCGATTTTCTTGACCTTTTAAAATTTGAAAACTTTATAAGCTAGCAATTTCATATTATTCCTAAAATAACTGGGGTTTTTTTTGTTTTTGTTTTTACAAAATTTGTGATTTACATTAAACTGCTGAAAACATACTACTCACCCAGTGATCACTGATGTCATCCAAAGTCCACAGTTGAGTTAGTGGTGGTGTCTTCTGTTATCCTCCTTTTTGTATTGATTGGATTATTTATTTCATGTTTGAAACAATTCTTGAAAAGTGCTTTTGATAAATCTGTGATTACTTCAAGTATTAGAAAATCAGATCCTTAGTAAAATGAATGCTGAATCCAAATTGAAAGTTTAATGAGATGAGGTTAAAATGTTCATATTCCCCCTATTTTAGCTGATATCCTGAGAATGCTTTCGCCAAGGGCTATTGCATAAAAGTAAAGTTGACTGTAAGTTTGGTCTATGAATGGGAATGAAGGATACCCTTTGAAAGATATTATCACTGTCTTATTTTATTATCTTTCAGGTTATACCAAGGACTTGAGTGGATTACTGGGCATATACACAGGAAGTGATACATTAAATATTGTTATCATTTAGTGTTGTATGTATATTTAAACTAAGTCAAGTCTGGTCATCGCAATTCTAGTGTGTTTTTAAAGTAAGGGTGCTCTATTGAGAATTGCATGTTAGGTTATATTCATGAACAAGCATCATCTCTTATTCTTATTGATAAGGTTACTGTTTATCCAAAGTATAACATGGAGAGACGTTATAATCTGTATCGGAAAAGGATTCATGTTTTGATTGATTACTAGGGTGAAGAGAAAATATAACAATGCCATGCTGTAATCTCAAATCATGCTCCCAAATGGTATTGTCATAAGTCCATTAATCATCATTGTACACTTATGAGAGCATTATTTGCGGGTGATGAAATGGTCTTTGTAAATGTGAATAAAGCAAAAGGACCCTAGTGTGTTGAAATTGTTCACTTTGTATCATTCTCTGATGTATAAGGCAGCATATCATTAACGAAATGAGAAAATGAACAGTTTCAAAATATTAGATATATTTCACTTCTATTTGGAAAAATTTTTTAGTGATAGTAGTAGTCATGGTTGGTCACATTGTTTTTTTGTTTCATGAGGAAGAGAAAAGTTGTAAAACTGATCTTTTATGGTGTGTAAACATGATGATTTGTTGAACAAGGATGCTTGTGCTCTCCACAAGATTTTTCCCACGTCTAGTAGTTTGCATGAAACTAAAAATGTAATCATTATTCTCTTATATAATGGAACGACTGTTGCGGAATTGGTTCTGTTTTTGACAATGATTTGTTTATTTGAAGGGGTTATTCATTCTCCTTACATTTGTGCTGTCAGAGGGTTGTTATGAATATCATGTGTTAGGTAATGAAAGGAGTGGTAAGGATATAGATGTTTATAGGAAACACTGAAGTATTTAGAGTTAGGAGCTACCTTGCATAACGATGAAACAATTGTTCTACATTGTAAAAATGAATTAAAAAGGACATGAATATATTATAGTTATGTGGGGCAGCGTAAAAGAGCAAGCAGTTATGAAAATGTTGTAACATATTAAATTGTGGAGATGACTTCTGCAGTTCTCTCTCTGTTGTTTATGTTGGTAATAACAAAAATATTCTTTCCAATTGTTTCTTATTCCAACTTCATAAAGTATATTTGATTTTATGCCAAAATATGACAATAACCTGTTCAATATTCATCAGGTAGATTTTAGGTCAATATAACTATTCATATTTTAGAGTAATCAACAACCAGCTTTTAAGTGAAAAAAAAAATGGAGTGAATCCAAAAACGTATTTAATAATTTTGTTTGATTCAGGGAGCTTTGGTTCCATGATTGCTCAAGCTGTAATACCTTCTTGTGGTAGTGTGCCAAATAGTAAATCAGCTGTAGACCCACCTGTTCTTTTTCTTTTCAGATGCCTGATTTTTATGTTGTAGTTACAAATGATCTCAGGGGTGGGATGGTTTGTTTGACTGAAGAACTTGAAACTTTTAGATTTCCCTTGAGCATTCACTATACTGTTTATTGTTTTGTTTTGTATTTTAACAAAGTTAGATAAAGTTAGTTGTATCTTTGTCTATGCTCTTGCTTCTCATTTGATAATTTTTTTCAAGGGTCTTTTGATTAACAATAGTTTCAATTTATTTCTAAAATCAGCCAATGATATTTATTATGATTGTTATCAAAGCTTGATATAAGTTAGAAGTATAAAATATGAACATGTAAAAGTAAAGACAAAGCAGCTAATAAAGCATTTCTTCATATAATATTGTACCTCCATTTTACCTCCTGCAAAAACCTGCTATTTTCAAAATGGACAAATACCACAGATATTCACTTTTAGTTCAGTTTTAGCATGTTCACACCATGACACTTCCAGACTTGACAAACCCTATGAATTTTTTTGTATTCCCATGAAATTAACGCACAGGCTACGAATTGATGAAATTGCGCACGTTACTATGAATTTCAGTAAATGTGTTAAATGTTAATGAGGAGAAATTACGAATTGGAAAGGAATGGGATTGGGTGGTCAAATATTTAATTGATTGAGTTTCCAATACTCACAGTGGGTTGATCACCTGCTTAGTTTAATATCTTGATCCAGCCTCGTAGTGCTGGCCCTACACTGTAATGGTAAAAGGGAATTGGATAAGAAAGAAAGAAAGTTTCCAATACCAAGTAATGGGTTCTGCGACACTGTAATACTATTTATTCTACTATTTTTACATATCAGAATACTCTTTTGGAGCCGATACCACTATCACGTAGGCGACTACTAATTTTAAAAATTTGCCCCTAATTTTTTGGTGTGTGGCTACTGAATTTGACAAATTGGGTTTGGCAAGTCTGCACTTCTGATTTTAAGCAAGCATTGTCTAGAGTGCTCCTAGTTTATTTAGCATTCATTTGTAATTTTCACAAGAGTTGAGTAGATATTAACAATTTGCAAGGATAAGTCACATGAAGCGTTCCATTAGTATGTGACAACTGCTTGCTGAGAGCATTCATTTGTAAATATTTATGCTAATACTCTTTAAAATGATGCCTCGGATTTTCAGGTTGTGAGTTTTTGAAGTAAGAATTGTGTTTCAATGGTGCAAGATGATGTGTTATTGGTATGTGTTTTATAAGTATGCTTGAATTGGAGTAATTTTGTTGTGTAAAATATGAGGCTGTATTTTCTTAGTAAAAGGAATACCCATTTCTTTGTTATTCAGAAGGGAGTAAAGCATTTGTACATTTACTTGAGCACAGAACATCTTGTCAGTTGTTCTTGTCTGATTTGTATGTATATAAATATATAACAACAATCTCAGTTCTTTAGTATTGCTGTACTTTTGGAGTTTGGGTGATATGTTTAATTTCCCTGACATTTGAAATAGATAGATCAATGATAGTATGAGTCATTTTTAATATGGCATTTGATTATTAAAATTCTTTATGATATTTTCTAACTGGTACAAATCTGATACAAGCATTAAAGGCTCGCTGTGTAAATTTGTAAGTTGAGGACTCTGATCTTAAAATGGATTAAGTAGAATCATTAAAAGAATATGTTTTTTTTTCTCAAAGACAGTAAACAGTGATAAGTTCAATTTAACTTCCAAACATTCAAGAATCAAATCATGAAGTAATTGTTATTTTTTGGTCGGTCTATGTTCTCTTATGCTGATCATGATCATTGCCGATGGAAATTGTCAATTTACACATTTTCTATTTTACTTAGGGTATTGCCAACAGAACTCTAGATTAAGAAGCATGAAACCTTGCACAAAATTTGTAGTGTTGAAATATCATCTCATTTTCCAGTCCATGTGTAATTTTGATAACTTTTAGATGTTTGCAAGTTATATCTCCAAAATTAGTAGACAATGTCAATTGTTGATTTGTTGTTCTTGGCCCAGGCTCAGAGAGGATCTTCCAAAGCAGATATTATTTGTACATAATCCACATAACAAAAGTGGATGCTTGATTAGAATTCTTTGCCGTCTTATCTCTCTTAGCTAAAAGCTTTCTTTCTTTTTCATTTCCTGGTTAACAATTTGGTGTTAGGTCAGCTAAAAGGCATTGTAACATTTTAAAGAATTGACTCGATATGCAGGTGTCTGATACTGTAATTACCATTATATTTAAGATATTTTCTTTCTTTCATCACAGATTCTAACTTATTTAATGATTCACTAGGTCAGTTAGATAATAGATAATACTGTATTAATATTTTGTTGTCTTATCTTTGGATTTAATGGGGGAAAGACATGTTATGACTATGAGTATATTTAAAGAATCTTGTATTTAAACTTTGCATGGTGTAAATTATATGTAGGTGAGAGTTTTATTTGTGCAAAAGATTTAAATGATAGTATAGCCATTTTGCTTTAGTAATGCAATGCCTGCTCACCTGTGAAGCAAGAATTGTTGTGTGGAAACTGGCCCCACCTTGAGTATGGATTAGCAGCATAGTCAACTGCAATAACATCCCATCTTCTTGCACTGGATAAAGTAGAAAGTCAAGCACTGAGAATCACAGGTGCTATAAAGACTACGCCTACCCACAGGAAGGAGTAGCAGGAGAATAATATTCAACATAAGGGAGGGAGAGTATTATGGATGGAGGAGTAATTTTTTTGTTCCCCTTTCCACTTTTGAACTTCCATTTGAATATTTTTACAGTATTTAGATGTACATTTTTATTTTTATTGGCCTATGTCATGGGTACACTTCTCATTAAATAGAAGGGGTCATGTTTTGGTGTGCAAATATAGGGGTGCCTTGTCCACCAATCATAGCTGAACTAAAAGCTGGTCTCAATGCTGCTTTGTTATATTAACTCTTTGGGCGGTGCCCACGATTTATGTTACGGCGATCTAACATGTCGAAGGCTGGCGCTCACAACATATGTCGTGTTCTAAGTAGGGCAAAGTAGACTGCTTGTACTGCCTTCTGTAGGGTATTTCCACGACTATTCTGACTGTATTCGATTACTAGATGGTTTTATTAGTCTAATCAAACGGCTTGTGTTTGAATGATCCAAATTTTTATTTAGTTTGTCAAGCGTCTATTTTCAATAAACTTTTTCCGCCTTAGTAACAATGGCTGCCCCCAGTAATCATGGTTCACGGCTGAACATTCAAAGGCTTTTTGACAAATTATATACAGAATCCGTTGATTCTGATGATGATGAAATTACAACACGTGGTGTGATTAGTGTCATTGGTGATATTGTAGATTGACAACCACTAATTCAGGCTGCATACCAGAATGCTTCGAGATCTACCACACAAAACGGGATTGTAAAAACATGTAGTAGACCACAACACCAACAAAAGTGAGTTAAAAATTGTTTTGCATGCTTTGTTCAATGTCATCTTTCTATTGTCTATCCATTTCTGAACATTTTCATCTATAAGATACATGCCTCTAGCATCGTAAGTTAAGGAAATTTTGGTAACATCACCAAAGTAAAGCGAAAAATTTGAAAAATAATCCGCCGCTGAGAGACCGCTAGGTGCAAAATAATCCACCGCCCAAAGAGTTAATGGGGTATAATTAGACAATCAAACTTTATTTGATAAACTTTATTTGATATTTCTCTATTAATAGTTGCTTTCTCTGTACTTTTGAAAAGAGGCATTTAATCATTACATACATCGGACTGTTGACATTTGCTTTCACATTGTATGTAAAAATTGATTCATAACTTCAAGTATACATTGTAAATTTAAGAATGTGTATGTGTGTTAGTGTTTGAATACTGAAGATTTAATGACGACACTGTGTCTTTGATAACTTCTGGATAAATGTGTATTCACTGTATTCATTCCCATCATCTCGTCTCTTTTGATTTATTCAGTGCCTTGAATGTATTTTGAAACAATATTGAATCTTGTCATTGATGTATCTTTATTACCTTGCCAATGAAAGTAAGCCATTTTAAAGAGACCTTTGAAAACGATTTCATTCACATACTGCTGCCATAGTCAGTTGTGGATATTTATTTCAACTTATTATGACACGTTCTAATTTTCTTGTCACAGGCTTAATTGAGCTCTGCATTGAAATTGAAATAGATGGGAAAAGTTGTTTTTGTACAAGTTAAATCTCATAATATATCCCCAGTTGTATATTTCACTGGATTTCAGCTACTTTTTGTTGACTTGCATTGTAAACCTTTTGGCTGACTGATGCCAATGTCAACATCATTTGATAACTTGGAGGATTTAACTTTTAAAAGAAGAATGTTTTATTGTAAAAGACACTAGCTGAAAACTTGTAGTAAATAGGTAATTATGATAGGGATAAAAATCAGCTGAGAAATATAGTAGTAGTAGGCAATGCCTTGTAAGTAATTATTTTGTGTACAATAAACATATTTTAATTTCCTCTGACTGAAAGGGGTTATGGACCAAGTTACATTAAATCATTATGTTCTTGACTATTCCCCCCCCCCCCCCTCCCACCCCCAACGACCTTAAGTATTTCTATTACAATGCAGTCCTTGACTGTAAGAAGTTCTCAGGTATAATAGAAATTTGCAAAGTCAGGAATTTTAAATGCTCTATATGGTGAAATATTCTGATATAACAATAAAATGCACGCTGTTGGCTGGTCACCTGCTTGGTATCTACCTGGTCCAGAGTTTTTCCACCAGCACTATGTTCAGCAATGCTGGGCACATAGCTGAGCGCAACACTGCTTGGCGGTACATGCGCTGTACAAAACCAGCAAAACAATACAATGGATGAGAACCTTGAGGGTAATATTGATGTTGTGAAGATTTTCACTTTGTGTGACTGTACATTTAGTCCAATTTTAGTGCACAGTATACTGGGCAGAAACATGGACTTTTTAATGGAATATTGGAAAAATCTCAGCTATAATAAATAGTGTCACACATATGCCTCTTGTTGACAGAAATGTGTTTTATTGCTTAGGCCTGTTGCATAAAGAAGACTGAACATATGGTAAAGTTGACTAAGCTTAGTATATGATGGTTTTCTCTGGTCACAGATGTTTCGCTATGTATAACATGTTAATAGAGTTTCACTATTGTTGATCTGTCAATTAAGTTAGCCTTTGTATGCAGGCAAGAAAATGTGGTGTGCCCCGCTATTATCTTATGAATGTGCAGTTTTGTTGTAAAGAAGAGCTATTTGAAAGACTGTTGTTATCATGTATAGAAGAAAGATAAATAATTTTGCTCTTATTAGATATATAGGATATGTTATTCACTACAGCACAAATCAGGTTCTTTGATGATTGAAACTAACAATATAATTGTCTTTTAGGATGAAGAGGGCTTATGAAGTAATGCAGGCATGACTCATATATTGGTCATTTGTAATTTTACTTTGAAAAAAATATCAGATAGGATTAAAGCACAAAAAAACCCTTCTTATTCAAAGTCAGCAGAGTGATATATTGAGGATAAAGCTGTTTATGTCATGTTGTTTGTACAATAGGGAGGAATAGCAAGTGATAAAGCACATCTCGAAGTGAAGCAAGGTAGTATTGGAAGAGGCTGCTCTTTACTTTACAACTACGATGATACGTAGCAGCACAGAGACAGTCCTCACTGATAGGCCCGGAGGCATCTTCGTGACTAGTGTTCACTTATGTCACATACGACACCTGTGCGTCATAGAATCATTTATAGATATTTTTGTTAAAACCTCATATCTAGGAAGACACAGCCACGAACGAAGGAAATACTGAACTACAAACGTGAAAATAAGAAGTAGGTCAGGAAATACTATTATCTCGCCTCACATCTTTGTTTCTTTCTTACTCATTTACCTTTTGTACCTTTCGTTGTCAGGCTTATGTATTAACAAACTTAATCCACTGATTTCTATCACTAGTCTTCCTGACACATTTGAGGAGCATTAGGGAGGATGTGACACCGTGTTAGAAGCATTTTAGCCTCGCATCCTCATTTGCATGTCGCTTGAGTCGAGAAATTTGTCATTTGCTATACCTCTCTAATTTCTCAGGTTATTGTTGATATACAAACGATGATAGAAAAGTCATTTTTTAGAATATTTGTATGCTTTCTTGTATCCGTAAAAATGCTTTCTGTGTTTAGGTACTTTAAATGTGTAATCTGGGTATGAGTATTTGTTGTGGAATCCGCCATGGGAAGAACAAAGTGGCTTAAGTCATGTATAAAAACATCATGTGTTGTCAGAACTTTTTCATACCACCATTGTCATTACTTGAGGGGGTCCCAGTGGTTCAGAGGTATAGTTCTGGCCTTTGAATCAAAAGGTACCGGGTTGTTTTTCTTCACAAAACTCAGTATAAACCTATTTGCTACTCCCAAGATCCTATGAAGGTAGGTGGGGTCAAGAACCTAGTCCTATCGGAGACGGACGATAAATTCAGTGGTCCTGTTTTCAAGTTGTGCACTTGGCAGTTGGAAATCGAGAAGAGTAGGCCGCTGTCTGGTCAAAATTAATTCTTACCACAAAAAAGTCACAGTGGGCTGATCTCCTGCTTGGCCTAATATCTTGATCCTGAGTAAATTCACCTCATAGAGCGGGCCCTACACTGTAATGGTAACGGGGAGCTGGATAAGAAGAAGTCATTACTAGAAAATGTCTGTTCTGCAAAAGGAATAATAATTAGCATTGAAGAGAGTGTGGACTGTATTACAGACTACACACTAAAAGCAGTAACACACTTCACACCAAAACGTTTACAGGCTATCTGTGTTTTATACTACTTCCAGACTACATATGAAATGAAGTGTTCACACTACACTATATTATTAAAAAGATGTTTTATTCCTTTGTGTGAGATGAATCTATGACTTGAAATTTGCCTTTATCCTTTTTTTTCTTTTTTTTCTTGTGTCTTAAATTGTTGGCCGTGAATGGATGTTGCCAGAATATGAAGGGTTCCATCACAAATTTTTCTCTGTGCAAAATCACTAAATCAATGAAATATTGATTTATCTAATAAATACTAGCTATATTCTGTGTATAATAATCGGCAGTTTGTGGGTATTATTTTTTTTCTATAGTCACAAATGTTGCTCTCTAGCAGGTTAAGAATCATGCTTTTGATTTGTCTGCTCAACACAATTTGCGCATGGAGCATTTTGTAATGGAACTCTTCATATGATGATAATGATACATGTTTAGAGTGGTTAATAAATATATTTGATATGAGAACGTAGCACAGGTCCGTTTCCTCCCGAAGCTAATAGTAATTTGTTAAAATTATGCTGTGTTCTCATTTGGAAGAGGTGAGATTTACCCTTTTGTTGTGTTGTATTTGTATTGTAGCATGCCTTTTTATTCCGTACTTTGGTAAATCTCATGTTTTAATGATGTTAAAAATGAACTATCAGCATGTCTTGATTACAGCTGTAAAGATTTTATTTCTGCTTGTAAAATTTGTTGGTTGTTTTTTTTTGTTTGTTCGGGTTGGGTTGTTTTTTGGGGGTTTTTTTTAGGGCTGTGGAGGGGAACAGGGGTATTTTACTGGCCAGTACAAAATGCTTATTATATCTCATGCAATTTCTTCACTGCATTTAACCATTAAAAACACCCACCTGATTCAGATTGAAAGTATTTTTGATTGTCGTCTTGGATCACTCGCACATCATCATGGCTCAAACAGTGCACAGGATTTTTGCATCAATACAGGAAGTCAGTCAGTAACTGTACAATACCTCCTTGATATTATAATGTTTAGTCTAAAAGTAAAAGGGTGTAAATCCATACTTTTATCTATATGACTTTTAATATTCAAAATCCAAGCCCCAGAAAAATAATTTGATATCAATATCCTTATGCATTGCCGGTAACTTTGAAGGTTTATTTATTATTATTTTTTTGCTGTAGAAATAATCATAACAATTCTGTTAATCAGTATGATGGCTGTTGTTATTTGAAAGGGAGACGTTATTTTTTAATGCCTTTTTGACTTCACCTGCAAACGAGGACACTCATGCAAAATTATGATTATCTCTTATTACTCAAATGACCGCTGGAGTTTTATGTCAACTGCTGGATGTTTCCCACATTTTCATCTTGGTGACTATAATGTAACAGTGAATGGTACTTATTTGATGATGAGAAATTTAGCTCCTTGTTTAATGGCCGGTCATATTTCAATATTTTCATAAGGTGGTTTAAAAGTCATCGGTGCATGTGTGATGTCATCTTCGATAACATCATAGTTTTATAAAAGCAGGAGTGTGATTCAAAGCATCATTCTGGCTTTTGTCTTCATGATGGCTCTGGTGAGGTGAAAATTTGGCACCATTGTGATCTTAGATGAATAATTTTGTCATAGTCATAGCATTGACTGATGATAACTTTCATTCTTAATTACAGCCGTATATAAAACCCTTCCCAATGATGCCTTTGGAAGGGGAATTTAACTATGGCAGTGGAAATTCCATCAGTTTACAGAGCATTTGCTGTATTTTATGAATTTATAAATGTTGTTTCTTGAATTCAAATGTTGTACGCTAATATTTTGCATATTATGATTCATTACTATTGAAATAAACCATGTCACTCAGTATGTGGAAGCTCTTTTTTTCTTTCTTTGTCATGTTGCATTTTAGAATGAGCATCAATGAATAATGAGGTAGTGTGTATTAGTATTAGCCTCAATGTGCGAAAATGGTGGAGAGATGGATATAAAAGGAAATCACAATCTTTTCTAAAGTTTGAAGTTTTACACCCTGTGGGCCGGGGGGGGGGGGTGCTAAACCGGTCCACACTCTTTCCTTTGTCTTCTCTCCCCCTCACCTATCGTCCCCGCTCCCATGGAGCT
>JARBEP010129816.1:0-12248 GCA_030265255.1 Tritonia festiva
ATTTAGTACTCTTCCGGCAAGATTTCAATCCAGGAGCGTCGCGTCTACAGGCAAGTATCTCAACCACTCGATCACCATGCACGCCTCTTGTTGCAAAAAAAAAAAAAGTCTGGAGACGTAATTTGTGGCCAAGAAAATGTTAAAACAAGTCAAATGTCTTTCTTTCTTTCTTATCCAATTCCCTTTTACCATTACAGTGTAGGGCGTGTCAAATAAATGTCCCCTCTCAATTCAATCCTATATCCTTTACTTTGTATTTCACCGAATCATTAGCAAATCATATCCTTGCGACTTGGGACAACGGAACAATATGAGAGCAAAACCTACTTTCCTTACCATCCAAACTTTCGTTTTAGTTTTACTAAACACAATGATTTATCACTTAATATTTTACCCCTTTAAATTGTCTACTACGAGTTTTACCATCACATCCCTCTTTTATCCACCTTTCTCGTCCTCTCTTGGTCTCCCTCTCCTCCGCCCTTAACACACCCCCTTCTCTATTCTCTATATTGTTGCTGACTCTTCTTCGCTTTTTTTGGTAATATTCTGTCCATGTTGTCTGCTGTATGCATAATAAATATCTGCGCCTGTATTAAAGTCTCGTAAACCTTGTATTCCCCGGTCTTCTCATGTGTCTTTTTTTCACACAAACTCGAGCATCTTCGCAGGTGGGCCCCTAAAACTCGCCTTTATTGCATTTGGCTCTAATATATATTTGCAATGCTGGGGACTGAATCTCGTAGCGAAGAATAGACATAATATAATATAGTCTTTCATTCATATTATTCTCTGTTGGTTCTTTGTGGAAATCGCGGGTGGAGTTTATTATAATATTGTTTGGGATGGGCGGAATGGGTTTTTGTCGCTGTTATGATAATAATAATAATAATAATAATAATAATAATAATAATAATAATAATAATAATAATAATGATAATATAGACTTGACTGTCAACACAGGGGTAAAATATATAGATGTTAAACGAAAATGTATTGCCAAGTTATTCTACTCAATATTATTAATCACTGGACTACTCTGTACATTTTGCCCACGATACTCGAGGTCCGCGGTTCGAATCCAGGCCTGGTTAAAGAGTTTAAAGTGGGCTTTTTTGTTTTGTTTACGGGTTTAGAAATTCTGTCGGAGATGGGACGATAATAAACAGGAGGTCCAGCCTCTGAAATGGGCGAAACAATGATGTATTAAAACTTTATTCTTCTGATTTTCGTTTCGCATAGAAAGACTCACTGAATTCCGCAATTCGATATGTTTGGGGCGTTTGTAGCATAGTGGTTAAGACCCTCGCTTCTGGATGCGGAGGTCCGGGGTTTGAATCCAGACTGTGCAGATCTTTTGGGGATTTTCATGGCTCTGTCCTGGAGATTCATATGGAATCTTCCAAGTTCTGTTGAACCGCCTTTGATACGACATTTCTGTGTTGAAAAGAGCGCAAAACTAAGAACTTTTAAATGCCAATGAACACTATTATTATGTTAATACAATTTTTATTATTGATAGTTGATCAATGAAAACAACAAAGCTGGATCACCTGTTAAAGCCCATGGCAGGAACTCTGTGGCAAAGTGGTGAAGCGCACGCAATGGGAGGTTTGCGGTCCGAACCCTGGCCAGGTCGAAGAGTTTTAAGATTTAAAAGGACTTTTTGTCCGATTGTGTGGCTCTAAGTCCTATCAGAGACGGACCATAAGCAGGAGGTGCCACCTCTGAATAAATGATCTTCAATTGTCAAAAGGAACGTAAAACTGATAACTTTAAACTTTAAACCCCATGGCTGTTAAAGGGGGAATTATCGTTAACTCTCGTGACATCTCGTGACTCAATCTCGTTCATTTAGCATTGCCTTCAGGTCACTAACAACTAACAGCACTTAACTTCCTTCACTCCAGGTGTTACAACAGATGAATTCAAACCGCAGAGAAAGTTTAAAAGTATCAATTATGTTACATTCAAGCGTCCAAGCCTCCGTTTTAAACACTCAGGGAATTAATTAAGGAACACTACTCTGGCTCTGAAAGACCTGAAACCTAAGTTGTTTATTTTACTAAATGGCGGACTTGATTAAATGAATATGACACCTGCCTGTGTACATGTGTGTGTGTGTGTGTGTGTAGGAGAGTTGTAGGACGTTGTGTGTTTGTGTTTGTGTATTCTATGTGCTTAGGACGTAGTATGGAAACGTGATGAGGTTTAGCTCGCTGCAATGAGTTGTGCCACTGGTTAGGGGTCATGGTTGTGACGTAGCCGAAGGTCGTCCTTGACGATCATGGGGCCGGTGCTTAACCCGGTTGTTGTGGTGCTTAACCCTGTTTTGGTGGCACGAAGCGGACTCTTACTTACCCCAACTCACAGGTTAAAATTGGTAGCCATTTCCTCACCTGAATCGGGTGGCAGTTGGAATAAAGTTTCTTGCTCACGGGAAAACAAAGCAACCTTGACCTGCCGGAAGTGATAATAACGTGACGTCAATAGGGGGTCTTAAAGAGTCACGCTTATTATACCAAGGCGGAACTCAATTCTCAATGGGAAGAAAAAGAAGAAAGAAAGAATTAGAAGGAAAAAAACCCCAACCCACCACAAAGGTCATAAAGCGGCTATAACTAGAAGGTCTGTGCGTTCATTGATAGACCAGGGTTTTGGTATATAGACGGGCCATAGAATATGATACTTGTTATTGGATCCAATCAAGAGAAAGAGTTTTAAATCATTGTCATCATTTTACGGGTTAATATTGGATGTTGATTACTGGGATGGTAACAATCGATTTTTAGATATTCTATAAAGGAAATATGTCCATAATAAGATTCTTGCAGTCCAAGGTGCCGCACTATAATACGTTTCCCAACATTTTATCACCCAGTGGACTACACGCTGGTCTATTTATTGACCATTACTTTCCCACCTTTGGGTGTTTTGGGTCAGATGAAGCTAGGTATCCTGTCCAAGGTCGATGCACCGAAAACGGACCCGCTGTAGTCTTCTTTTGTGAAGCAATTGACATCGACAAAAGACAAAAAGCCCTAAATTATCGGCGGTGTACGACGAGCGCCAATCGATACAACAAACGCCAGGAACATAATGATATACAAGGTGCGCCAAAAATAAAATGACATACAACGTGCGCCATAGATAATATACAACGTGCGCTTCAATTGATTTATTTTGTTCATTCATATTTATTTTGTTATTCATTAAAAAAATAATTCATCGTTGTTCATTGTACAAAGAATGTATGATATCACCCATCTCAATTAAGTTTGAAACATGTTAAAAATAATTGTTGAAGAAAATAATTTGTTATGATTTAAACTCAGTAGTTGAAGAATGTGTTTGGACATTGTTTGGCTTTCATGTATGTCCATGACTGTCACGTGGTCAAGACAAGAATTATGAAATGGTGCAAAGAAGAATATCGTTTCTTGTGAACTACATCCATTCAATTTTAATTAACGGTTACTAAATTGGCGCACGTTGTACATAATAATTGATTGTTACGAAATTGGCGCTCGTTGTATAATGTAGCCAAATTAACGGGACAGACGTCGGTTGGCCGGATAGAATTCATGTTTTAGCGACTGCCATGGCATGTCTTGCCAAGTGATTTAGGTACCTAATCTCTGAAAAAATATGAAATAGATATCACCCGACTGCGGTTGGCTTTTCGTCTCACTTTCATGTTCAGGCGTAGAGACGTTATTTCCATGCATGTGTATATCCCTAGGGCGTGTGGCGAAACACGCCAAATTCCTGATGACGTCTTTGCGGTCAGAACACACGCCGCTCTGGCGCCCTTTCCCCCCACGGGGAGGCTGATAAAAATACCTCTGCATATGAATAACATTTTGTGTGTGTCTACTGTCGTTTGTGTGTGGAGAGAAATGTACGCATTCGCGTGTGTCGTATACACGATAGCTACTATGTACACTGTGCCGTGTGTGTGTGTGTGTGTGTGTGTGTGTGTGTGTGTGTGTGTGTGTGTGTGTGTGTGTGTGTGTGTGTGTGGCCTTTTCTCATAGAGGAATAGATCAAATATGTGGTGTGTGTGTGTGTGTCCAGAGAAAGGGGACCATAAGAGTCGGGAAATCCGATTTTGAGTTGTAGACCAATAAAGCATACAAAAACATTTTCATTGAAATCTTGTTTTGATAACAAAAAAATAGAAGCTATAGCTCCTATCGTTTCTAAAATATTTCCTAAAAATTAATTTAAGATGATATTATTATGCTTTAGTTATTTTTTCGAACCATATTGACGTTAGAATTTGATATAAAACTTGTAAAATTTCAAACTTGATTTTCGTGAAAATGCATTTCAGTACGTTTTATCACTAAATATACGCTAAATTCAAAAGCCAGCATTTACAGTATTGGATTTGCTGTAGGGAAATTGCATCATGTCCAGTTTGGATATTACCGACTTTTTGCCTGTTTTTCGAGGCACACACACACACACACACACACACACACACACACACATATTATTAGAAGGCAGGAAGGAACTAAGCCCTTGTCCTTTATCCGTCAAAAAAGGCGTTGGGAGGAAACGACCAAACGTGTGAACAGAATGGGACTCTGATTATTGTACATCTCATTATGAACGTAAAACGAGTGAGAGATCACAGTGTCCATCTATTCATCCTTGTAAAGAAGGGAAGAAAAGGGTCCTCACTTGAGTAATGAGAGTAACGGTGAGGACTGGGTACTTGGGATTTGTCCCATTCATTACTTACCACAACGACACAAACTAATCTCTGATTGACTGTGTTTCGTCCAGCACAAGATGAAGAGCCATCTGTTCATTATGGGATATGACAATGACACGTTTGTGTCACTCTGTGTCCCTGGTGTGATGGTGTGTTACGATGAGTGTCGATGTGTTATGATGAGTGTTGATGTGTTATGATGAGTGTTGATGTATTGACAAGATTATTGCTATGGCACACCATACAATGACACGACAGTCGTTCACACGCAACTGTGACCCATCGCCATGAATGGGTCATAAAAGCACCAATTTACAATTTGAGACTTAAGCCCAAAACACCCCCCGGGCATACAATTATTTATGTTTTCCCCATATAACATGGCCAAATATTATGATATGTTATACTACTTATGGAGGTCAGAGGTCATTGGAAAAGGAAAAGTCTGGCTGTGAACATAGAATTCATAACTTTGTTTGATCGAACCCCATAAATACTGTAGAGCAGTGTTGGGGCCAGCCCTATGTTCAGCCATGAAAGGCATACAAGATACCCCCGTCGACCACCAAACCCGAGTGAACACAGAGCCGGGAATTCTATGGATCCAAGAATTTCAAACAAGCAGGTGATCAACCCAACGTGTCCACAACTCTTTACTGGCACCATGAACAATACACTGAGCAGTATTAATCAAAGACAGGTCAATAATCAAATTACTGTATACCCTTGTGGGTACCCCCTCAGCAATTGATAAAAAACTTGGAGGTTCTACCACTCTGGGCAGGGTATTCATAACTAGTGATTTAGATACCCAGTTCACGTTCTCGACCTGGAAACCCAGTTCATTGGGGTCGACACGTTTATGACCCGTAGCAAGAGCAGAGCAGACCCTCTTATACAAGTCAGGAGAGCTAACATTAAAAGCAGGTCGGGTTTCAACTGAAGTCTGTGTCGGGGATCCTCGTGGTCAACGCTTTAGCTTCGTGAGCAGAAGGTCCTGGGTTCGAATCCCGGCGACGACGTTGGAATTTGTTCCTTTGAACTTTCTCGAGTTTTATGGCTCTGACCCTGATGATTCGAATGGAATCAAGTCCTATCGGAGATGGACTATATAATTCGGATGTCACGCCTTTGATATAACTTAAAATATGTTGCTCAGGGCGTATAACTAACAACTTTAACTTTTAACTTTAAGTCTTTGTCAGACAAGCGGGCCGGGTTATAAAATTGTAATCTTTGCGGTGATTTAGATAAAAAATGCCAACCCAGACTAGACCAGGTTGCATGCCAACCCAGACAAGACCAGGTCGTAAGCAAACCCAGACAAATGCCACATGCCCGTATTTCAACTTAGTTTGAAGAAAGTCGAGACCCGAAATATACATATATCAAACCATTTTTGTTGTTTCCTTGGCACAAAACCAACTCGGTATTACAAGCTGATGAAGTCACAAAACAGATCCTATGAATTGAATTTAAAAGATAATAATCGATGAAAATTTGAAACATGATCCTAAATGATTTTTTTCTTGGTTTCAGACATTGAGACCAGTAGGTGTCAGCCTCCCCATTGCTCGAGGGTCGCCTTTGACCTCACCAACGTACCGGAAGAGGAAATATTGACTGCCGCAGAACTACGCATTTACGTCGACGGTCCCCCAGGAAGTGCACAGGAATGGGAAGGCCACCCACGATCTGCCCCGGCAGACGATGGCGCCGTTGCAGTAACCAAGAGGAAAACGCCACCTTCTGGTGCCTCCGTCAAGCAGCGAATCGAAATTCACGAAATCATGCGCCCAGCGTCTGGAGACAAAGAAGTCATCTCCAGATTAATCGACACCAGAACCATCTATCCACGCCACAACAGAACATGGCAAAGTTTTGACATTCACCCAGCAGTATTGAGATGGAAAAGAGGCCCGAAGCACAACTATGGTTTGGAGATCAGGCTCTTCCCATCATCGCCTTCTTCATCGTCTACCTCTTCTACTTCTTCTTCGTCGTCTTCGTCTGCATCCCCAGAAACTCACCGTGTTCGGATGCGACGATCCGCCGACCTTCCAGATTCGGAGTGGGCGCAGCAACGACCATTTCTGGTTACTTTCACAAACGATGGATCGTCCTCGCCCGAGTCATCGTCATCTTCCTCTTCAAAATCAAGACAGTTGAAAAGAATGAAGAGGAGCAATAGGAATAGAAATAGGAAAAAACGTAAAAGGAACAGGCGGAAGAAAAATAGGCGCAGGCGGAGGAAGAAGAAGGGGAATAAAAATATGTGTAAACGTCATGCCATGTATGTGGACTTTGCAGAACTGATGTGGACAGACTGGATTATCGCCCCTCCCGGTTACCAGGCAAACTACTGCCACGGAGACTGCATAGGCATCTTGCCGTCGTTTGTCAATGCATCTAACCATGCAATAATGCAGGCTCAGGTCTACAGAGTGAACAACAAAGCCGTGCCCATGGTTTGCTGTGTCCCCATCAAACTGTCTCCTATCTCTATGCTCTACAAAAACGAGAAAGGGATAGTCGTGATGAAAAACTACCAAGACATGATTGTGAACGAGTGTGGTTGCAAGTGAAAAAACACGACTAATGTTATCTTATTATTAAAGACTTGGGGAAAACGCAAACCACATTCTGATGGAGTAGGAATATTGCAAATCACCACGGAAATTCCTGTCGAGAACAGATAGCAAAATGGCTGTAACATTAAAATCTCCATCAAGAGGAGCTTGGAAAAAGAGACGCCGCCACGATTTGATATCTTCAAAAATCAAATTTCAGAAAGAGGGAAGACCCGTCTTTCTTTGATGAGCAAAGTGTTGAAACTAGAGCCTGCGACGTGTGCTGACGTTACCACAACATTGTGCCTGTAAATGAAATGATATTGAAAAGAAATTTTAGTCTGTACATAAAATAATTTTTAATAAGATAAGCTTATAATGACATTCATACTCCCTTTGATGTTAAGGGACTGAGCAGGAGGTGTGATGGAGGATGGAACATAGTGATAAGAGTGAGGGGAGTTAGAGGGGACAGAGGAGGAAAATGACGTGAACCATGATATATATATATTCAAATGCGAAAGATCAATCAAACAATACGTGAAAGATGATAAATATGAAAGATGGAATGGGACAAGGACAATGCTCCAGAAAAGACCTAAGGTGTAATCATTTTTAGTTACGATGTGATGTACGTCAAAAGTTACTCCGTGATCAATTATAAATGAAGTACAAAAATTGAAAAGTTGACTTTTCGCAAGGAACACAAACAAACCGCAAGTTCATCCCTTTTATTTCTCTTTCAAATTTCAGAAATTCGGGAAAGAAAGTTGATTTCGAAATTACGTGACAAAATTGTGGGGAGTCTTCAAACTATATTTACAACAGTGCCGTTGTTTTTAACATGTACTTGGACTCCATTGCAATTTTTGGTTTATTGTGTTACATTATATAAGACTATTGTGTTTTATATCGACTTGCGGAGTATTGGTGGACATAATCCATCAAAGCAAAATGGTATTTCCAAATCTCGGTCTGGGAGAAATGCGGACGAAGTATTCTTGTTTATCTGCGTTGTGATAGCAAATAACTTTGTTCATATTTTATCAAAGTTATTCTCCCACATCAATATCAGTACTAGTAGTGGTTGTTTATATTTTGTTTGTATATTATTATTATTATTATCTTAATTGAAAATGCTTTTTAAGTAATGTTTTTGTGGTAATTCTGAATCTACCTCTTTAATTCGCTCACCTCACCATGTATTTCTGAATGTGTGTGTGTGTGTGTGTGTGTGTGTGTGTGTGTGTGTGTGTGTGTGTGTGTGCGTGTGTGTGTGTAAGCGTGCGTGTTGTGTGTGAGATAGATGTATAAAAAGAACGTATCCGGTATCTGTTTAGAATAAAAGCAAGTTGACTCCATTGTCAATACTTATATGAATTCTCAACCATGCATTGGATATTTATTACTCACTCTGTTTTATGTCTTTAAAAGAGTAGGGAGGAACTGCATGTCACTAAGTGTTATTCATCTACAGTTCAGTTGATATTCAACAAACGTCGATATCACACACTTTTTACTTCTTAGGGCGGAGTTTATCGAAACTTTTGTGAAAACGTTTTGTACAATTAAGAATTGAGGGGCAGTTAGTTGGAACAAAGAATGGGGTGACATTGATTCATATGGCTAAAAATATCAAATAAATAGAAAGGTAGGTAGTTAGATATAATGATAGATAGTAAGAGAGAGAGCGAGAGAGAGAGAGAGAGAGAGAGAGAGAGGGAGAGAGAGAGAGGTTGACAAAGGTAGAGAAAGAGACGAAGCTGACACAACAATAATTCAATGACGCTACATAGAATTAATAAACCTCGGTGAAAAGGCGAGATTTGTTAAGGGTTACATTTTTGCCTTAGTGTAGAAGAGCATGCTCGTGATCTAGGATACCTTATTGCTGGAATTTCAGTCAGCACAATTTCAAGGCTATTTGATTTGACAAGACCAACAGTTTACAGTTTACTGACACGTGTTCTTGCCTTAGGGACCGTGATGGATCATCACAGAAGTGCCAGGCCCCGGATTATGGCTCTTGGCGAGGGCCGATTTATCTGCTCGTTTAACTTGAGTAATAGTTTTTAAACGGCTACCCAAATAGCACGTGTACTTTCCTGGTCACCATTCTATCTGAAAACACAGTTTGTCGTCGACTTTGAAACGCCACCATCAAATTATCGCGTTGACGAATTAAACTGCCTCCACTAAATCTCCGTCATCAGCAGGTCCTTTACAATTTAAATTAAACAAATTGATCAAACATTAACACATGTGTGAATTAAAGGCCAGGAATCATTAAAGAGTCAGTCATTTTTATTATTTTGATTTGAAATACACCATTTAAAAACAATAACCTGGTTTCAGCTTGTTTTATTGTGTTTTACTAATATCAATCGAGCTGGTGTATATAGTATGTTCTTAAGAGCCTTTAGGGCTCATAGGGCCGGAGCTTAACCCGGTTTCGATAGCGTGAAACGGACAAGTGACAATTTGTCACTTTCTGGATAGGACGCTCGCTGGTCTATCGCAGAACACTTTTCCCAAGACTCGTTTGGGAATTGAGCTAGTCTAGAGCGAAGTGTATACTTTCTTTTGATCGTTAGTGCATCTTGCTTTTCTCCGCCCACTTTATCTATTTCAAGCTACAGACGAACTCAATTTTTTTCCTGAACAGAATTTAATCAGTAGACTTGTTTTCCTTTTTTTTTTCATCTTTATGAAAACTATCTCCCTCATTGCTACAGTTTGTCTGTATCTTCAAAACAAAATAAATAAGGTGGACGGACATGTGCCAATGTTTTTCACTTTTAGATCTAGAAAATCTTATGTGTAGGTAAATTCCGATATTTTAACTTTTCAAATATCGTTAAGGCCACACACGAATCTAAAAAACCAACATCACCTCTTGCGCTCAACGACAACTCTTAACTGTCAAGCACACAATTAGAGCCTATTTAATTATCTTTTACAGTCAGGTGAGACTTCTTGCATGTCCTCAACACCACTTTGTTTTCATTCTCTTCCAGACATGGACGAATGCCTCCTGGGCCTGTGTGGCGAAAACGGTTTGTGTGTGAACACACCTGGTTCCTTCGTGTGTACCTGTGACACGGGCTACGTGCCAGAAGACGATGGCATTTGCAATGGTTCGTATCATTAGGCTACTAACAGATTTGGTTAGTTTTACGTCATTGGCAACACATCCCGTATCACATCAAAGGCTGGACCTCCAATACTGATATGATCTTGATTATCCACAACTGGTAATATTTGTTCGGTTCACAATGAGTAAGAGTAATACGTATACAAACCAGCGAAAAGTAATACCAGTAGTATAGGTTGGCGCTGCGGCTTTGTGTATTAAGCAAAGTGAACTCTGAGTAGCCTGTGTGAACGGCGACTGGTTTTTGTTGCCACGATATGATCGCTCATGACTTAGTACTTGACCGTCGGCTTCTCCGTGAATATTTAGGTCTTTGGGTAGCTGTCGCTCCTGGCCATTGACACCGACGATTCCCCCACCCGTAAAGATAGATTTGGCATTGAAACGCTTTGAAACATAGTTGATTGTTTCATGTAGAAGTTGAATCGATCTAGACGGCAGCTGTGAGAGTATCAATCATACTATGGGTGGGGTTCTTTTTACTCCATAGAAGTTTTTAACGCTTGTCTTGGCTTGTCTTGGCTTGTCTTTGTGGAGCGCCGACCCCCGTGCCATTAATTGTGCCGTGATAATTGAATAGCCGGGAAGACGCATAATATCAGACTCGTTTCTGTGTAATGGATTTTCCCCGCTGATTTCACCAAACCCGGTACACTACTGCTGCTCTAGATAGAGTGCCAAGCCATCTCACTATCGAAGCACACACACACACACACACACACACACACACACACATACAAACACCCCCCCCCCCCACACACCCACACACACCCACACACACACACCCACACACACCCATGCACACACCAATTAGTCTAGAAGACAGGAGACTTACAAACTGATTGAATTGGTTGTTGTTGCCAGACTTGGACGAGTGTCAGGACACAGAGCTGTGTGGGGAGAAGGGAACCTGCAAGAACTACCCTGGTGGTTTTACATGCCTGTGTCCCGATGGATACAACTACGGCAACGACGGCGGGTGTCAGGGTGAGTACTGATCTCATCATTTGGTCTTTTTGATATCATCATCATCGTTGACATCATCATCATCATCATCATCGTCATCCTCCTGCTCCTCCTCATCATCACCTCAAACATCATCACCATCACTGCCACCACCCACCATCATCATTATATTACCAAAACCACCACCATTATCCTCCTCCTCCTCATCATCATCACCACCACCACCACCACCACCACCACCATCACCACCATCATCATCATCATCCTCACCATCATCATTATATTATCCAAGCCACCACCATCATACTCCTCCTCATCACCACCATCACCATCATCATCATCATAATCCTCCTCCTCCTCATCACCACCACCACCACCACCACCACCACCACCACCATCATCATCATCATCATCCTCCTCCTCCTCATCATCACCTCACCATCATCATTATTATCCCAACCATCACGACCACCCAACCACCCCCACCACCATCATCATCAAATTCTTCATTATACACGTGTCCACCCCCCCCCCCCTCCCACAGATGTGGACGAGTGCCTCGAGGGTCTGTGTACAGGCAACGCCGTGTGTGAGAACACGGAGGGAAGCTACACGTGCCAGTGCCAGGAGGGATTTGTGCTCGTCAACGGCACGTGTTTTGGTGAGCAAGTTCATTTGGTTGTAATCATGATACAGTAGAACTCACCCATAGCGGCACCCCCTACAGCGGGACCACCCCTACGGCAATCCCCCTTTTCTTCTCTATGTAAACTCTATTACCTGTGCTTGGATTTAACGGGAGTGGAAAGGCCCGAACGCGGATACAGCGGGGCTT
>JARBEP010130923.1:0-12244 GCA_030265255.1 Tritonia festiva
AATAATAATAATAATAATAATAATAATAATAATAATAATAATAATAATAATAATGATAATAATAATGATGATGAACAATAGAACGAAACGTTATGAGGCCTGGGTCACTAACATACTCTTATGTTATTGAAGTTACTTTTATTATCACTTCCGATTCCTTCGTAGCCACCGTAAACAAGTTGTTGCTTGCTGATTTGAATAAAATTGTCTTAGAATATTTGTCTTTATTTTGACAAATTTAATGATTGGAAAATTATATTTGGCTAAATAAATGCAATGCGGAATTAGGCAAAGAAATGTATTTCTTGTGTTGCAATTCATTTTTCATACAGTGGATTGAGCACTGTACTGTAAACAAGTAAAACCACTTCCACTAAGTTTATTGATCGGATTTTCAATAACATTTCACATTGGAACTTGCGGAATTGTATGCTCTATGGTGATAAACCGTTACAGTCAAACTCCTTAACATAGTTGTGAGGGAAAATGGCTGACAGAAAGGCTAGAAGGAGGAAATCAAAGGAAAAGCTGATTGAAAATGGGGATGAGGAAGATGGAATTTCCAACCCAAGTTTGGTGAGCAATAATATAAAGCAAACAAAATTCATAAGAATTAGTAGATAGAACAGAACTGTGCAGCCAGTTTCATGTGAATTTTATTGATTATATCATAGAATTTACATGAAGAGTTCATTCCTTTTGTGATTCAACAAACAATTATCCTATCTCTTGATAGATGGCCAGGATCACAATCTGTCAACAAATTAATAAACACTCCTAATCAGGAAGAAGGCTTTGGCTTTGTCTTAGAGAGCTGGTTTTAGGTTTAGGATTGGTGATGGAAATCTAGCTAGTATTTTTGTATCCTATCTGTACTCAATATTAAGTCTAGATTTTAGCTTTCAAAACTGTTGGACTTTTCTTTAACTGATGTTGTGCTTTATTTGAAACTCCTTGTCACATTCTGGGATATTTAGTTCTTGAAAAAATGTTTCGTCATGACATTCGAAGAAATTTAGGCATGAATGATACCTAATATAGGAAGGGTTGATTTCTTATTTTTATTTTATTTGAATAATGTTTTGAAACACGTTTTGAATAAGTTTTAATTTGGTGTACTTTTGTGCTCAGGACTCAGAAATGGAAGCAGCCTATCAGACCTTTTCCCAAACAGAGGGAGAAACTTCAGCTGCTGAGGTGACTATAATTTTGTATCTTTTACATATTCATTAAAAAATATAATAATTTCAATGGTGGTGATACCTCTATTGAACATGTGAGTTTAGGGACTTTTCAAAAGACTTTATCTTTACACTTATCCAGCGGGTTCCATTATTTTGCACCCCGTTTTTAATGCACATTATTATGATAATGTTTTCGGTAACACTCTTGTCATTTTTTTTAATAGATTTATTTTCAGAAGACCTTAAAAGTTTTTCGTAAGTTACGATTTGAGACTAATTCAATCTCATTTGTTTACCTTTTTTAGCAATTCACAAAAATAAAACACCACAAGGTCACATGCGGCACTCCGTTGTCAGATGATGTACAAAGCCCACTGTGCTTATGTTATCGATCCAAATCGTGAGGTCATCGGCACATGCACCTTCCTAGGGTTAAAAAGATTTAAAATTTGTCAGACTGATTCATATTTTGTTTCCATTTGTTTACGATTTATTATTCTATTTATCATTTTATGTTGTCTGGATTGTTATAAAAGGGATTTTATTGCTTTAAGTTAAAGCTGCATAAACATTGTGCTCGTCTGTGTTTTTGAGTTATAATCATTTGAATTAACAAAATGACAATGTTTAAAACTGCTTTGTATTCCAGATAATTGAAGAGACTGAACAAGCAGAGGTCTTGAAAGGAGAACTGAAATCAAGACATAGGAGGAGAAGAAGGGAGGTAAAAGATACTTAGAAGAATTTACTTTTAAGCTATAAATGACCTGTGTCTTAACTTTGTTCCCTAAGTGATTGATTTATTATTTGATCATTGGTTTCTTGTATTTGTCTTGCATATTTTATACTTTTTAATCTTTTCAATGTTGCCTAAAAAGTTCTAAGCTGTAAAGTTTTATGCCCTTTTCAACACATAATCATGTCTATTTCGTGTTAAATCCAGTTGTCCAAATTGGTGTCCCCCAAAGATGACTTGACGGGAGAACTGAAGACAGTCAAGCTTGACAGTCGTAAAAAGATTGATGAAACAGAACAAGAGGAAGAACTAGCAGCTGCCCTTGAAGCAGCAGGTATGGATAGCATTCATTTTCTGCATTCAGTGTTAGGTTCTCTCTTTCTGTATTGTTTTATTCTATTTTTGAGAATTTTTGAAATTCATTACAAGATGAGATCCCGCAACCTATAATTGTCCCACTTTGACATCATACTTCTATACATCTTGAATTCAATAGATGCATCAGTGTTCTTTCTCTTGCTTGTCATTATATATTGTAAAGTACATACAGTACTATACTGTAGGTACATATGTGGTTTTGCGTGCACACATCTGTGTGTGACAGTCTGTGTATCATTGTATTGAGCCTAGTCAGGTTTTATCTGATTAAATGTGCTGTCGGGGAAGACTTTTTTTGGACTAAGGGGTATTTTTTATTTAAACCATAGTGAAACTTCAGATTGATTTGGTAAGAAATTTTTTACGTGAAATGTTATTGTTTCGGAAAAACGCTGGTTTCAGATTTAGGGTTTTCAAAATAAGCGCTCTGGAGTGTAATGAGAAATACCCATTTCAGGCATAGCAGCTGAAGCGGAGGTAGAGGAAGGACCATTACCTGTTGCTGAAGAAAGGAGCATTCCAACACTCAAAGATGAGGAAGAAGAGAAAAGATCTGAAGAAACTGAGCATAAAGCTCCTGTATCACCTGCTACAACTCCTGACATTCCTGCAGATGTTTCAGTTTCAGCCAAGGAGACAGAATCTCCAAAATCAAGTAAGTTTCTTAGTTTTCTCACTTACTCAACAACTTCTTTCACAGACATTATGAATATAGTTTGTTTTTGTTTTTCAAAGATTTGTTGCAGTCGTATATATATGTTCTTTAAAAAAGTCTTTGGATTTAGGGTTTTTCTGTGAATGAAAATCTAGTGTTAGGAGTGATCCATTTTGTTCCATATCATAGATACAAGTTTTGAATTTATTACATGTTAGCATGACTTTCAGTGATTGTCGATTTTTATATGCACAAAATTCCTCTGTGGTGCTTAAAAAAAGTAAAGTACACCTAGAGTGGAGTCTTAAGGCTCACAGGACTGGTATTTAAGATGGTTTTCACCTGTGGCAGTTTGTCACTTACAGTATCGAAGATAGGATGCTAGTTTATTGCAGATTACTGTCCTTTCTTTCACTGGAGAGTCAGTGGTCATTTTTACAACAAATTAATTAAGCATTAGGGAAGCGGCCCAATTTTTATCATCCAAATCTACTGTCTTAATCACTCTGCCATCTTTTATCTACGCTTACTTGAAGTGCATATTTGTAAAGGTTCTCTAAGAAAATTGATGTTTGATCTTAATTGTAGTTAAGGCATAATTGATTATCACTTTATCTTCTCAAACTGGTGGAAAGAGAGTTGTGATTTACGTGGTGAGTTGACTGACAAAATTACACTCTGGTGGTTTGGTTCAAATCCTTGCTTCCAATACTTTGTAAGTATCAAGTTAGAATGCAATTTGCAATTGGCCAGATTCTTATCCATAGGGTGGTAGATTTTCACTTGCTCTCTACAAATTATCTTTTTTAATGCCATTGATTTGAAATAGTGGAGAATAAATATTTTTGATTTTTTTTGTGTAGAAGATGAAGTTGAGCAAAAAGAGGAAGAGCCTAAACCTGCGGAACGAAAACGTTCTACCATGAGGGAAAGGATGAAAAGCAGACTGGCTAAAGCAAAGGTATTTTATTATTAACAGTATGCACCACCGTTTTCATCTCAACATCAAGATATAATGTTTGAAGTAAGATAATTTTGTATGGAGTTATTTGTAACTTTTTGATCAAGTGCTTTTGTACTCATATTCTCCACATGTCCATTTGCGCTGGTCTTGTGTTCAATTTTTTCCTGTCTTAAGGTGTTCAGGAAATCTTGATTTTTTTAGGGATGTTTTGATGGGGTTTTTTTATATCGTTGTTGGGGTTATTTTTACATCACACATCTTATATCAGCATTTATTTTTCAATGTGACAGATTCCTTTTTTTATTTTAAAAAATGACTTTTGATTATAATTTCATCATAATTTTGATTAAGATATTATTTTGTCAGATCAATATTCTTGCAAAATAGCTAAATTGTAGCAAAGAAAAGAAATCTTTATTGGCTACAGATTGATTCATTTTCAATAATATACTTAATACCTATTAAGCTATGTCCCTGCATTTTATTTTTATTTCTTCCTCCCTTCGTCAGCATTGTTATAATTATTTGATTATATAGAGGACATTAACTGAGTTTTCTTGAAAATTTTTGTACATATTATATTGACATTGAATCTTGCAAACCTTTATTTAGCAACTGATTTTGTGTGTATATTTTTTTCTTCTTTTTTTTTTCTCCAAAATTAACATGTTTTGACATTAATGACTTGGAATTTCATTTTCAATATAATCTTTGTATCTAGTCATAATTGATTTATAAATAGTAATCCATGTTTTAAACAGCTTTGGATTGTTTTCACAGGAAGAAGCTGAAACTGAGATAGAAAAGCAAGAGAGAGATGAAAGGAAAAAGACGCTAAAACTTAAGAAGGAAACACGATTTCAAGAGGTATGCGCATTGTTGTACTATTGGTCTATGAATAACCGCTTTGAATATTTCTTGGTTGAAGTAAAATGCTAATTTGTATTAATTTTCTTTTTTTTTCTTTTTTGTTAAAAGACTGTATTATGATTTGACTAAAATTTAAATTCTGTATTTCATATAGAGAAACACTTTAGAGACACTGCAATCCATCATTCACATTTTTGTTTTTGCTTTGCATGTTGTTTTTTTACGGTTTTGTTTTTGTTTAATAGCATTAGAATGGATTTTTTATATAAACGATGATGATTTTCGACAAAGATGAGACTGGAATCACGGTATAACTCATGCCAGACAGATATTTTGTCATCCGATGGTGAAACATGCAAGGAATCAAATCATTGACAATTAGAAGGTAAGAAAATAAATGAATGTTGGTTGTGTTTGGGGTTTTTTTTCTTTCAACATTTGTCATTGACTTGTTTTCCTTATATCATCTGGGCCTAATTGTAATATTGAGGGTTGTTACTCCTGGCAACAATCAAATCTCGAATTTACCTCTTAAAGATCTGAATTTCATGTCAACTTCTTTCTGTGATATGCAGAAAAACCCAAACTTTTTCGTCATGGGTAAGGGAATATCAAAGGAAGTGCGAAGACTTTGATGGCAAAGATTGTAGATTCATTGTTTTCCTGGGCAAGAAGCTTTACTCCAATTGCCTCCCTTGATTCAAGTGTCAGCATGCACTTAGAATCGAAAAGTAATCATTAAGGATTGATGGTGATGAAAATCAGAAAGTTAATAAGGTTGTCCTCTTGACCTAGTGTAGGAGAGAAAAAAAATGTCACAAATCTGTGTGGCCATGTTCATTGTTTAGGGGTAGAGATATTTTTTTTCTACGGTAATGACATCATAGTCTGCAAAATCACATTTTTATTTGTATTGGAAATGCCTACATTATTGACAAAATAATCATATTATTATTTTTAGTGGGGTTTTCCCATCGACGACCTTAACCTGTTTCGGAAATCGGAAAATTGTGATCCAGGCAATGAATGTTTCAGAATTTTCTGATAGAAGGCTGAGGTCTTCGATGGGATTTTTTTCTAAAATGAAAAAGTCTATTGTGGAACATTCCACACTGATTACACATGAGGCTATACATTTCCAATATTTCTACCTGGTATATATATCTGGTCCTTAATTTAAGAGTTATGTAACAGTTTTTAGATAAAAGACTTTTTATTTTGATATGTTAAATATCTTGGACCTGTATTTTATTACAGTAATACTATCATTTTGATTTATTTTGTATTTTCAGTTACACACATCTTATCGACACAAGGAGATCAAATTATAACCTTAAAGATGAAAGCAATGATATTATTGACCGACAGTGATAATAATTATTGTCCAATGGGGAAATAAGCTGAACCTTTTTAAGTGTCATTCCCGTTAGTTTTTCTCAATAACTGGAAGTGGAACTGTGGATGATCTGGGAAAAGGGAATTCAAAGCAAGTGTTACGGCACAGAGGACAAAGAAGGTTGCAATTGTAAACTTTTAAGTGTGGATTTCGCGAATACGACAAGTGCTCACCCATACAGCTTGGAGTTAATGTATTTTTTAAAATACAAGACGATTCCCTTTTCATTGTAGTGATAGTGATGAAACAAAAGAAGAAGTACTGCAACAAACCTGCAAGAAGGAAGAGAACTCATGAGTACCATTATGACGAAACAAGTGGAGTTTTTCAGAATTGGTCTCAAATGTGTTTCACTAGAAGGGTAACGTGAATATCATGGAATGAAAAAGATGAAACTTTGTCTCCAATAAGAGGGGAGAAATCAATGATTGAAATGATAGGGAGACGAATAAGATTTAATGGACATTTGTACAGGGAGAAGAAAAGAGAAGATTTGTGAAGTATCAGCACCTGCACAACAAACAACTTTATGAGAGCATTCATCAACATTAGTAGTGAGTGGAGAGCCATGATCACCAATGTATTCTTGAGATCTGATGTTGGTAATAAGGATATAGAGGACACATCAAATGGACTGTTCTGTGATATTTACATATTATATTATAAACCTGACACCGATAGGTAAAACAGGGATTGATAAAGAAAGAAATTATTAGTCTTTTTCTTTTCTTTTTTTTTTTTTTTTTTTTTTTTTTTTTTTTTGGTTGTTGTTTTTTTTGGGGGGGTGTTTTTTTTTTTTTTTTTTTTTTTTTTTTTTTTTTTTTTTTTTTTATCGTTGATAGTTTTTTTGGGGGGGTCTTTTATTTTTGTTATCACATATTATTATTATATGAGGTGTGTCCAGGGTTGATAGTTGGCAGTAAATTTCCGGCAGTGCCGTTTTTTTTGTGTGATGAAATTTACATGATCGCCGGAAAACAAAAATCTGTATTGCATCAAGGTGAGTTTATTGTAGTTTCGTGATATTAAATGGAGTACTTATGTACGCGTATGATTTTTTTATTTGGAGGAGTTCGATTTTAGGAAAAATAACCCCCTCCCCCCCCCAACTTTCAACCCCAGTGGTGTCTTAAAAGAAATTCAACTCGCTGCTCATATGAGATAATGGAGAACATGTTGTGATATTGAACACATTGCCCCAAAACATGATTTTATACCTGCCTTCCTGTTTTTTTAAAAGAGATTTTCCTGTTTTTTTCCAGTATTTTATTTTTGCTTTTCAAATCGTCCCATAAGACCCAGTTTCGCGTATCCTCATTTTGGTGCAAACATTTTTTTTACACCATTGGAAAGGTCTTGTTATTGTCCATCATTCTATGAGGGTCTTGCATACTTATGACATTTAGTTTTTAACTTCTAAATTTATTTTCCCCTTCCATTTTTAGCCTTGAATGAGATACGTGATTTGGGACTCACGCTAAAAACGTAGTGAGTAGCACTAGTAGTAAGGAACAATAAGAGCCAGTTTCTCGTATCATAAGTTACGTGTTTTATCCCTATGCACATCCTGATAGGCGAATTCAGTTTTTTTGTCTCTCCTGTAAAATCTTGAAAATCTATGATGAAACTGTCTCTTAAGGGACTAAGTGGAAGATTTGACTGTTTTTAATGACAAACCCTGTATTTTCCACAATAAATTTTCTTCTTCCTCCCTGTGAAGGTTTTGTTTTTCTGTTATAGGATCCTGGCTAAGGTTGGCAGACAAATAGATGTTTATGTGTTTGTTTGTTTGTTTTGATCGAATAGTGTTGGGGCCAGCCCTATGTTCAGTCATGAAAGGCGCACAAGATGCCTGCCATTATAAATGCAGGCACCCCGACTATGAAGCATCGCTGAACACTGAGCCGGAAATGCTATGGATCAAAGAATTTCAGACCGGCATGTGATCAGTCCAATGTGTCTACAACTGAGCAATACACTGGACAGTATTTATCACAGACAGGCCAATAAACAAATTACTGTAATGGCCATCTTGGATACCCCTCAGCTATTGATTAAAAACGGTAGGATTTGCCACTCTGGGCGGATGTTTATGTGTGTGCATCTCAAAAGGAAGGCAAAATAAAACATCATACATCGTATTACGACCTTTTGATACATCCTGTACCTTAACATATGTTCTGTCTCCCCCAAAGAATCAAATAAAACATTGAACAACTTGGCTTTTGGAATTGAGTTTTTTATCTTTTGTATACATATCTTTGTCTTGTATGTTATCTTTTGTATGTGTTGTAACGTACAGATCTGCAGTGCACAAAATTTTGATTTGAATTAATTTGATTTTTCCTCTTTCATTCTGTTCCTTTCGCTTGTTAATCACCTGTGCAACTGGTTCATTGTAAATTAATATAAGAGTGTTGACTAATTTTCCTAGTTATTAAAGCTATTCCAAACCCACCTCTCTTCCTGTTACAGCGGGGTGAAACAGCAAGAGTAGATTCCTTGGTGTTTGATAACTTTTTCATAAAACTGACCAAAGAAGGGTGCAAGGATTAGGTAGTAGGTGAAATATGTTTCAAAGCTGATGGCTTTGATTATGTCTCATATTATTTTGTGAGTCAAATTGTAATTCTGGAAGAAATAATGAGTTTTAAGTCTACGTTTAATAATGCATAATGATTCTGACAGCTGTACATTCAAAGGTAAGGAATTCCAAATTTCAGCGGCTTGGGATGGTAGCGCTTGCTGACCAAACGTTTTGAGTTCAGTTCTTGGTTTTAGGAGGAGTTTTTTTATTTGAAGATCGTAATGGCCTATTGGGAGTATATGAAATAACCAGATCTTTCAAATAAGTTGGATATTCTGGATCGTTTTGGCACTGATAGGCTATGGTGGCAATTTTGTATTGGATACGTGATATCAATTTATATATATTATTATGTTCACTTGAGTATGTAAAGTTATTGGGGAAGTATAGTAAGATCCCTAGCTTCTTCCAATTTTATTTGCTATTTTTTAACCCGGATATTTTCTCTCTCTATTTCTCTGTCGCTCTTTATTTTATTTTTATGTGACAGACCTCATTATTGTAATGACATCTTGTAACTATGTATAGTGTACCGTGTACCATCCTAATATTTTTATTTGTATTTGACTCTTCACACTACAGGCTGAAAAAGAGGTATATTTGTGTTTTTGTTGTATTTGATACTAACCCCTGTAGCTGTTTGCATGGACTAACTAACTAGCACTTTGTAATCCTTATGCAATTGTGGAAATGTCAATTTTAATTTTCAGGTGTGATGGACACAAACAAAGAGAAAAAATGTCATTATAATTATTTTTTCTCACGCAATGCATGCCAGAAAAAAAGGAGTTAGATGCAGATTTTTTCCTATAGTAAAAGTAAATATTTGAGACTTTTTAAAATTGTTTTTTATTCAAACTTCGACATTTTTGTACTAAAAGTAAATTGTTTAGTTTTTTTTCTATACATTTCATGTGAAGGTAGGAATCAATTTACCATCAGGATATGATTAAAAGCTGACACGGCTGGTAGATGACGTACAGTAATTGCATGATTTTGTCAAGTTTGATATTCAATGAATCTTTGCTCTCTCCTTTTTATTCATCTTTTAAGCAAAGCACAAATAGTACGGCTGTGAACAAACGTTTCTTTCAATTTGATTGTAAACGATTGCATGCATGAATTCTCGCATGAATAGATTCCTGCATGATTTAATTCCATATGTTAATTTTGTGTCCAATGAAAATGTTATATTATATTACTTAGTGTATTTTCAAACGCAATGTAAGTCTTGTATTTCTCATGATAAGTGTATGTCATGAATATGTGTAGAATTTTTTTTCTCTGGAGAATTAGATAAGAGGTATTATGATGGTCAGCTTTTTCATGCAACCTTACACTGAAAAGTACTAAAAAGGTTATTGATAGAGAAAGAAGAAAGAAAGCTTTTTCATACATGACATTTTGGGGTAATTTATCATCATTTTGTTATGATAGCGCTTTGTGTGAATGTGTATCATTTATTTCTAGTCTATGATAGACTAGTCAGAAGGAATGTCGCACAGCTTTGAAAATGACTTGTGAATAGAATGATGTGTTGAATGAGAAACTGTAGTATCTTTGTAGCAATACTATTCTATAGATGCATAGGACATTATTCAAAGCTTTCATTTTACTCATAGTGAATTTAGATTGGTGCTGGGGTTAATTAAACATTTTGTTTATTGTAAGCTGGTACTGGTGCAAAAAATGATAACACAAGTTTTCTGGTTATGTCATGTAAAAGGCAGTCTAGAATAATCGAGAAAAATGATTTTTGCATTATTCATTTGCTGTGAAGTCTTTCATCACTACCCAAGAATTACTTGAAAAAAATAGTTATCATTAGTTTCTTATTTGTATAAACTTGTATGAATTTTTTTTCTCATTTTTTGAGGGGTTAAGAATAATGAAGAATGATCATATTTAAGACAATTTTGATATTTTAACTGATTAATGATATTAAAGTGTGACAATGATTTTCTCTTTTTTGATGATAAATGTCTCAGTTCACAAGGCGAGCTTCAGTTTTTCTTCACGGCTTAAAAGTGTAGCACATTTACGTTGTTGTGATAATGATAATAATAGAATATCATTCTTCAGTAATTTCCTGAGTTCTCTCCCTGGGTTGCGTGTATCAAGTCTGTGCTTCAAAGCCTATTGTTTTTACAAAAACTTAAGGAGAATTCATAGAAAGAGTATATATGTTGGCCATTTTTAGCAATGACGCAAGCCTTTTTTGTGAATTTAGAGGGAAACAACTAAATACATCTCTAATACTTAATCACAAAGTATGTCAAAAGAGAATTTTTTGTCAGTGGTTTTCATTCAAAAAATAAGAAAAATGACTTCATGATTGAGAAAGGAAATGTCTTTAGCTATGTCAATCGAGTTTGTCTCTTAGCATTATATTTATGTATAGAGTTGGGGAGAATAAATCTTTAAGGTAATCATTCACAAACTCTCTCTGTTATCTCCTTTTACATACACATTCCATGTTTTGATTAAAGTAATTTATCAAACCATGGTGGTCTTGGAACTAATGTCACGGATGAAGATATAGCAAACAATATCACCTTTCCTTGTTATGTCTAGGGGCCTTTCTCACACTATTATCATCATGTTTCAATGTAACAAGGAGTTTTGCAGTAATGATTCTATGTGATGTCTCACCTTTGAAATGCACTCATTTATTGCGTGGTGTTTTTGGATTTATCACCATGGTTTATGAGCCATCTTGTCACGTCTATGTACTTCCATGTAATTTTCAATGTTTTCATCAACGCATGCTTTAAACACACACACAAACGCACACACCCACACACACACACACACACACACACACACACACACAAAATGTTTTCACTTTAAAAAAAATTAAATGTCTATCATGGAAAAAAATTCAGACAGTGTTCAAAATATCAAATGAAAACAAAAACAAACTTATGTTCGTGAGGAAAAAAAGAAATTGATTTAGAACACGTTACATGGTCAAGTGTTATGCTCAAACCCTGATTTAGTTTAGTGATAGTCTTGTTCTACAATAAGGATTGTATGTGGACTTGAAATTATTTTTTTCTTCTTTTTTTTTTATTTGAACAATTCCCAGTCTCTAAGTAACCTTTGTCACTTCGGGATCTCTTATAAGTTGGTCCACTTTAAAAAAAACAATCTCTATTGTTGAATTACCGTTTTCTTCACACCTGTTGTGTAAACTAGACCCTAATTTAATCTCCCATTTCTTGATTTTGATGATTCAAAGAAATTTGAATAATTCTCTGCATCTATCCCATTTATGCCTGGTTTGAGTTTTTTTCTTTGGTCATCCAACACATCACTTCCCAATGTACAACCTTGCATCTTCTGTCTTACAAATGATGTATTTCTTTCCTCTTTATCTTTTAATGTGGGTTTCTCGTGATATAAGAACGATGTAAATTACCCCCTTTTCCTTACCTTGTGGATACTCCTATTTTATTATCTCTTTAACTCCTC
>JARBEP010132033.1:0-12231 GCA_030265255.1 Tritonia festiva
GGTGCTTTAATTGCTATCTACTTGGCTTACCTCCATATTTTCGCCAGGATATTTGAATCTGCTATGATGTGAGTGGAAACGGGATCATCAATGTGGAATGATAAAAAGACACAGGATGCATTGTCAGTGAGAACTTTTAATGAAACGAACAATGAACAAACACCCAAGGCGTAGACCGGAGGTCAGAGCGTCAGTGTGTTAACAGGTCACCAACACGGTGTCGGACTTCATTGTGTGTGGATGTATGTATGTGAGTGTGTGTGTTGGCTACAACCCCAAAGATATGCATTACATCAATATCATTATCACCATTACAATCCTCATCATCATTATCATCGTGATTCATGACTTGCAAATGACTTTATAGAATGCAATGGAGAGGAGTAAACTCAACACGCAAATTATCATCTGACATGTTACATTTTATCGGATATTATGTTCCGTGCTATACTCCCATACATTATGCCAATCCATGTAATGTATTCTCTCTTTGTCTACCTCTGTAGGCAATTTGTTTTTTCCTTGGGCAAGACACTTTACTCAGTTTGCCTCACTCGACCCAGGTGTAGGAATGTGTACCAATTCTCAAACGAGTCTTGGGAAAGTATTCTGCGATAGACCAGCGTTCTATCCAGAAAGTGACAAGTTGTCACTTGTCCGCTTCACGGTACTGAAACCGGGTTAAGCTCCGGCCCTATGAGCCTTACCGGCTCTTAACCCTTAACACAGAAATATATACTGATGGCAATTGACAGCATAGCTTATCATACCTAATCCGGTATTAACTATTTGTTTTTATTTTAGATATATTATACAAATTAGACAATGGTACACTTTATATATTTCCAGAGTAGACTGTTTACGTCAGGGAAATAGACGGGCACATGATTTGAAAAACATAAAAATTCAGAACCTTAATACCCAATAAAGACTCACAAAAGAAAACGAAGGAATGCTTTAAAGTATTGGGGACAAAAATGCATTGAAAAAGTAGGGAGTATTTTGTAATAGAGTTAAATAAGCAAGTCTGAAACTGTATATAAGTACTCACTCATTGACTCCTGGGTTTTGGGTGCTTGGCACCATGTATACGTAACGTTTGGTACTGGAAACAATGAAGTGTACTTAGGAAAAATTATAAGTACACTTCATTGTTTCCTGTTTTTGCAAACTGCATGGTTCTAGTCAATAAATCAATCAATCTGGTATTTTGCCGCTGACGGCCGGCGATCAATCCATTCTACATGTCTGTCTTTAGCCGCTTTTATCAGATATTATGTTCCGTGCTGTACTCCCATACATTATGTCAATCCATGTAATATCTTCTCTCTTTGTCTACCCCTTGACCTTTTCCCCTGCAGCTTTCCTGTCAGGCGTTCCATGCCCTGGCGTCTTAATACATGTCGAATGAAGGCCGCACGCTGTTTTCTAATTTTCTGTAATAGCGTTCTTTTGGAATGTCTTTCTTCTAGGATGTCTTTTTTGTTTTTATATGCTGCCCAAGGTACTTTAAGCATTTGTCTTAACAACCACATTTCCATTGCTTCTATCATCTGTTCAATTGATTTACTAATTGAATTATTCTTGATTTTACGTCGGTGTTACATCTACCATCTGATGTTATGATTGTGGCCCTAGTGTTTGAATGAGTTTACTTGCTTCAATCATTGACCATTTATTTCAATGGTGCAAGATGATATTTCTGTTGTCCTGGTGATGATCATTGTTTCTGTTTTCTGCTCGTTAAAATGAGGTCCCTTCTTGTCGCTTTCCCTATTTACGATGTCTACTAAATTTTGTAAGTCTTTTTCGTTCTCTGCCAAAATTACTGTATCATCTACATACCTAAGATTGTTGAAATTTGCCTCTCTATTACTCTTCCATTTTATTTCATTATTCGGGGTTCCTCATAATCTTTAACGATAACGTGAGAATAGATCTGGCAAAAGAACACATCTCTGTCTCACTCCAATCTTTTTTTAAAATGGGCTAAGGTCGTTGTCTGTTCTAATTGCTGCTGATTGTTCAAAAACAATGTTTTTTTATGATTTCAGATCCTATCCATCTAGATACCGATTCTCTAGAATGTCCATTAGTTGGTCGTGTCTCACTCTATCAAAAGCATTTGTGTAATCAATAAAGCAAACATATATATATTTATGTACTTCCAGTGCTCTATATATTATTGACCTCAGAGTGCAAAGTGCGTTTGTAGTATATTTTCTTCCATGAACCGACATTTTGTAATAAATGCTTTTTATAGGAGGGCACTAACTAGACTTGTTGCTTTTCATAATTCGCATGTACAATTCGAAAGAATTGATCAGACTCCATTTTTTGTAGAACAAGATGGCGTGTTTTATACAGAATGCTATCAGTGTGCATGTATGTGGAGCGCGTTCATTATTGTGCACACATCTTGATACAATTATCAGATTGTTAGAATAAAAGATGTTGTTATCAAAATGGCCATTCAGCTATTGATAAAGACTGGGAGGTTCTACTACTCTGGACAGAATAATACTATTGCTATTCCGAAATGTATAAAGTATGGCCCATGCTCCGCTAAGAGCGCCGGTTACAATAAATAGATATTATGAAATATTATGGTGGTGAAGGTGGCCCTGTATTTTGTCCTCAGTAAGGACGTTTCCATGTTTACCTACCTTTTTTATGCACGAGGAGAAATTCACTAATAGTTTTAAGAAATCCATGTCATAATATGCATTTTGCATTTCGTCAGTTTCACTTTATGCCTGGGAATTAAGTGTCCCCTGAGATTTAAACATAATCCTAGACGGTCTTCACCTGCACTGGCAGTTGAATAATAATAAAGACAGATAGAAAAGAGTTGCTAAAACGCAATCCATGAAACCTGGTTCATCTTGTTCGCAGAGTTTATTGTTATTTGTTCAAAATATCCTTTACTCATCGTTCGTGTTAGCACACTAATATAAATGTAGATTAGAGTCTAAATTGTCGTTGGGAAAGCTTCCTATCAAATGTTTGTGTTTTGTAATTAGGACAACGATCAAGGTGGCGTAAATTTAGTAGATAATGCTAATGATGTAAATTCATCCGACGATCACCCAGCCCTGTAATACTATGGCAGGACGAATTGTTTGACATACAGACAGCAACATAATCAAATACTACTAATCCTTTACATGTGAATCAATTCCCTTGTAACCCTCTCCCTACTCCAAGCTTTTATTTCTGCACGGCACATGATGGATGTTTGTGATTTAGATATTTAACTTGGATCTGCATTTTTGTGTTTGTTGAAATGACTTCCCTCAAGAAGATAATGTTTCTATTTCCCAGACTGGGTCGATAGCGGATGTATAACAACGAATGCGTTGGACTTTGACTTATATAATCCTCTTACGCCTAATTGGGTATCTCGTATTTCCAACACCAACAGAGAATTAAGAAATGATACGGTTTTCTATTCCATCTAAGAATTGTATAGTCGTCAACAAGTCGCAAATAGTAAGACACTTTCTACGCTGTCTACACATCAATGACCGAATCTTAACCATAAAACAAATAAGCTGTAAGGGTATCTTAGTGTACTCATGTATTGAGTTGTTCATGGTATGCCATTCCGCAGCTCAAGATTGTTATGGTGATATTCAAGGGAAGCTGAAAAGTTATTAGTAGTAGGTTAGTGACACTTGGTCGTATATACAGAAGGATGTCTTTTGTAAGTGCAGCCGGAGAAACAATTACAGTGTTTTCCACTCATGGTGGAAGTTTCTGATATTTATGTGATCTCTAAATTAATTTGTCTAACTAAAAAAAAATTCAACTTTGAAACAATAGGAAAGAATGCCGTTTATCATAGCTATATAAATATCGAGTATTGGTAATGATTACGACTTTAACAAGTTTTACTGTATCAAAACCTGTTGTGAACACACTAGTGATCCACGAGATTGCTTTGCCAACACGGTGAACTTTCTTATCATTTGTTGCGCCTAAACTGTTTACATTTCTAGTACGGTAAAACTTCTAATGATAAGACAAAATCTGTTTCAGGGTTTTTTATATAGACACATTGATTTAGAAGTTTGCGTAAAATATCAGAAACTTTTATTTCGCGATGGGTGAGAAAAACGAGAAAAACACTGTCCATTTTTTTCCGGCGGCTCAAATATGTAATCTCGAAGCTTGTCTGATAAATCTTGGAGATCTACATGAATCTTGTTCGCAGACCTATGAAAACTGTGAACCACACAGAACAAATTTTTCCTGGATCTGATGTAACCATTTGGTTACAGGAAACTCATCATAGTGATATAAAATGCGACATTGTCGGAGCGTCCGAGTCCAATACGATGTGAGCATTCCACGCCAATCTCTTGTACAGATTAAGACACGTTTAAAGTTTCAGTAAAAAAGGGTTCTACTCCCTCAAGATCCAAAGCCCGTACCTTACCTCCCAGATTATAATTTGTGAATAAGCTAGATCGTTGTTTATTTGATTCTTATTTGATTAAGAACTACCAATGAATACAGTGTTTGAGAATACACTTTGCGATTGTCAGACACTGATATATCCCGTATTTATAAGAAGTAATGTATAATCCTGATGTATCGTAAGCTTTGCATGCAGGACGCACGAAAGCCTTGAAGAACGAGAAGAGCCGCACACTTCAATATTGCTGATTTTCTAGTTCCAAGTTTATTATCATGTTGAGATGTAAGAAGATTAGGCCAGTGATGATATGATGAGATGAAAATATTGTCACACATGACAAATCTGTTTTTGTTTACTTATTCCTCAAGGGCTATGACGTACAATGCGAAGACGTCTTGACTGATTTGAATACGTTGACATTATGGATAGACGTTGTTTGTTCACCCCGGAATACAAACACATCGGCGAAAAGACAATGGAGATGAGAAAAGAATAGAGATATATGGAGTGGTCGCACCCGGAGATGTGGCCAACAGAATTAATTATGTAAATTGACCCCAGCTCTTTGGACAAGAGTGTGACTGGACAGTGTATGGGGGGAGGGGGAAACTGAAAGAACGAGAAGTAGAGACAGAAAGAAAGATATAGAGAGAAAAAAGAGATTGAAATGGACGAAGTCACAGGATGAGAGGAATACAATTCTTTTTCCCTCTGTCAGGTTCGATTCTATTTTACATTACGAATGGGCATGTGCGTACACATCTGTAATTCTTTCTAAACAGCATCCTCTTTAAAGACTCCTTTATAAACGAAGTACATGTCCTCCTTTAGCTTAATTCGTCGTTGTCCGAATCTAAGCGTGTAAGTACGATGAGATATTTTTGTTTAAAAGGAGTAAACAGAACGCCAAGCTTAGAGGAAAATGTTAGAGAAACGGACAGAGCACAGAATGATCTTCATCAGATGACATCTATTTAGCACCAAACACAAATTATATGTGGCCCCAAAAATCGATTTGTTTTATAACACGGACACCAACGGTGCGTGGCTATCATCGCTGCTTGATTCTTTACTGTGAAGAATCACGCCACATTTAATATTTCTCATTTTGTTCCTTGCATTCATAGATGACCGCATGACAAGCTTCTTTGCCCTCCAGTTAACACAGTGAAGTCAACTGCCACGATAACAAACCATAGCAATAATAACTGGATAGAGATATTGAATATATGTGCTAATTTGAACAGATACAAATATTATTAAACGCAATGTACTAGAATAATCTTAAATATGTTCTGTTAAGTAGTTTGCTCTTTTTTTTAACAAGTTAGTACCTACGTTTCTCTAAATACGATTGTTTTCTGAAAAACGAGCATCACTCTTTTATTTCGACATTCACAATATCCATGATTGGTTTAGTTTTGTTCATCAAGGTAGAACCATTCTACTCAAACCAAACACTTTCATTTTTTTTTCATTCCTGCAAGATTCGATTAAAAACAAACCAGAGTAGTGAAAACTAAATTTACATAAGGCTATTATTGTTTATGTGTCTTTCTATGCTTTCAGGCGTATGATTAAATAAATGATTAAATAGTGTTGAATAATTCTATAAGCAGCCGCAGCCGGAATGAAACATCGTGACAGTTGTAGGTTTATTACTGCCCGTTGTTAGACAAACTGCCTGTGGGTGGCATGCCAGTTGTAACCATATTTGAGACTTTAATGATTATGTTTAGAGTATGATCATATAATCATGATTGTAGAAATAGAGTGTCTTTTCTCCTCCTTTATTTGATAAAGTGTATGACATGGGGATAAAAAAGGATTGGCTGGAAGAAAGACTGGTATTGTGAAAGGGGATGGAAATTTTTGTGCCCATTGATCAAATTCGTCATCACATTTTTTTCATCCAATTACTACAACAGCAGCCTGTGCAAACAGTTACCATTATGAGATTTTTCTAATTTCATTTAATTATGTTTAAATTGCTTACCTAATCTCAGTTTAAGAAATATAATAAATGCCAGAAGCCTTTAAATTCTTTCATGATAGACGAGAAAATGTCGGCTAATCCGTTTGGATATTTGTAATGTTGTTGATCTTGCTTGCAGGTATATTCCCAATTCTTTGTTTACAATAAGATGAGAATATAGCAGTTCGAAGCATTGTCTGGATTAAGTAGACTAGTCCTGAAGGAAATGTCATACGTTCGAAGGTAATTACGTATCTAAAGTCGGTGTCTTTATTATAATCTTCCTTTTCTTTTTGTTGCTGTCGCCTTCCCTTTTCTTTCATATTGTGGATTTTTTTCTGTATTTGTGTGATATTTTTGGTAAGGAATTTCTGGCTCTTAATTCTTAGGTTATCATCCTTGACATCTAAAAGTCATAGATCAATAACTAAATATAAATCTATGAATAGAATAAAAAGACAATCCTAAACTGTGCGTCGTCAATACTTTAAATGAAATTATATGAATTTAGAACACGTTTGATCTATGATTAACTGTTTTCTGCTTTGAAAATATCCCAGATAGACACTAAATCAGATATGTTTGAATCTTCCAAGATTAAAAATCACATAAAACGGTGCGCATTAGAATCAAAATGGAATCTACATAAACTAGACGACAAATGTATTATTTATATTGGATACTAACACTATTATCAAAATATTTATTGGCTGAAGATTTGCTGATTAATTTCAATTAGCTTTCTCGGGCTCTAAAAATATGACACCCATATGGCGCAATATAAATGTTTATTATTATTACAATCATTATTATCACTACATATGTGTAAGTATGTTTGTACGACAAGGCACAGTATTTTTGTTATTCTTTTCATCTAATTTTCAAACTTAATCATAGTTTATGCTGTATCGTTTTCTTGACCAATATAGTAGGTAGTATAACACTCGACCCGTTATGTTTGGCTTGGAAATAAGGTCATGGCATTATCTCACTACATTTGGCACCCTTCGCTTGACTAATCCCAAGTTCAAAATACTAACAATACTCACAACCTTTCAACTAAGAATCTCTATTTTTTTGTTTTTTTGCGCTTTTTTTTACAGTTTAGGTTGGTAAATTGCTTTGATAGTATGATCAATTCCAAATGAAAACTTTTGAAGAACAAAAAACAACCAAAAAAACAAACCAATATCAAACAAACAAATCTAAAACAGAATGTAACTCGGTTTTTCCTTGTCTTCTTCCACTTCTTCTTCTGGACTTACACTAACCCAATTTATATGCACTATTTTGTTTCTAATCAAACCGGGACAATAATCTACTGGAATGGACCGGCGGAAAATATTTTAGAATAAATGAATAGATGAATGAATAATTTTTAAAGATACGATAAAATAAGTCCCTTTACCTGTTCTTCACGTTTTGCAAAATTATCATTTGTTTCGAAAGGAAATGAAGACCACAGGGAAGAAAAAAGCAGTCCTATTTTTATTTTCTTTAGATATTCCAATTTCAAATTTCAGTATTGTAGCAAACAGTGCAAAAGATCAAATAAGTCTTTGGGTAGATATAGACTCTATCCCATTTTACTAATAAATCAAAAAAACACCAAAAAAAACAATGATAGCATTATTGTTAAAAAAATCTATTTGTTATGGGTTAACTTTTAAAAATTGAACGTGGCTCTGCCGTTTTCCCCTGTGGTCTTCAAATGTATCTGACAGAAAGGCATATTCATTTTTTAAACCTAAATCTTGAACTTGGCTTGATGTGAGCTTTGTTCGAAGAGAACTATGATAAAATCCTTATTCTTGTTCGACAGCACGGACATTATATTTTCTGAATGATAGGTTTATGGTACACTTTGCCATTACATACCACAAAGAGTTATCCCATTTCGTTGACTTTCAATCCTTTAACCTATTCCGATTGTTGTTGAAGCCATGGTAATTATTTTTTTCTTATGTCAGTTTTCATTCCTAGCGCACAGTTGTTGTAGCAGCGGGATGTTAATGTCTATTCACTACTCGACCAGAAAGCTATGGATTGTCGGCTATTCGTCCTGATTTCTCTCCGTCTAGTAGATTAATCCCAAAACCCTGATAATGTTGAGAAAGCCAAATGTAATCCCTGGATTTTAACGTCAAACGGAACTTGGAGGTTCTCCAAGATGATTTTACGGACTGTCGTAAAAATTGGCAATTGCGTTCTAATCCCTTAGAATGTGTTTTTTTTTATTACAATTTGTTTTGAGAATTGCGTTTTACAGAATCTGTTTCAACGTAAAGTGAAAGAAGGATTTAACCTTTGAAATAAATAAAAAAGGGAAAGGAAGATAACTCTTTCCTGTCATGCAATTAGATAAATCGCCTAAATTTCCGATTACGTCTATCTCGATCTTTCTAGAGATTTATGATCTGTTCTTTCAAAGAACCCAAACGTTCGTGTTGTTGTTGACGCGGTGACTACTGACAGTGGTGGTCATGTTGTGAATGATATTTATCTATCTACTCGTCCTACCGACGATCTCAGATCTGACGGTTTCCTCTCTCATCCTGTTCTTGTCTTCTTGTCAATTTTTCTCATTTCTTTATTCAGTTAAAGTAAAGTAAAGTAAATTATGGCATTTATATCCACGAAGTCCATCATGCTCTATGCGCTTTACAATGTACAGTTAACCCCGGGGGGTCATAACACTCCTGCATCCCTCTCAACTCCATGAGGAGTATACAGTGCGAGCTGCCTGTTATGCGCTTCAGCACTAGCATTCTGACAAGATCGTTCGCTGCCCTTGGCGGGTACCTGAGTCGAGTGAGGTAAGCCTTACCAAATGGCGCCCGAGTGGTCATCCGTCCAGACACTGATCACGATCAATGCAGCTTAACCACGCTGACCGGTTCAGCGTGCTATCCGTTCGACTAACGGCGCCTCCGGTTACATCACCAATTTCCATCAAATCAGGAACCAGTATGACTGACTGAGTACTGCAGTGACTGATATACCAGCGGTCATTACGCCGATTTCTGGTAGATCTCATACTTTCACTGGTGGTCATGCACACATTCTTTGGGCGTTTGCACATCTCTTCCAAACCATTGGAACGCCCCGCGCAACACTTCTTATGAACACAGTGTTTTTATTCTTGCTTTGCACTAAACCTATACATATTTTGATTCCTTTGATTTACATCTGTCTCTCTCCCTTAGACGTACGTTTCCCTAATATCTTCCTTGTCCTCCAATTCTCTATGTTGATGGCGAGGGGAGACTTACTTAATGGTATTATCTACCTACTGTTCTTTAAATAAAATTTGTCATCAACATATTTTCCAGAATGATATCATTATAATGATATGTAGATGATTCAATCTTACGACATTTTATATCTTTTTTTTTCTCATCTCATCTTGTCATGCCATCGGTGGGTGCGTGGTTTATCATATAATTCTTTGACCTTTTATTCAATCATGTTCATGTGTTGTGGGCAACACTGTTCAAAACATGAGAACTACATTGTTTAGAAATGAAATTAAGTTGAAATGGTGGCAAATTCTCCGGCCGATTTTTTTTAAAGTTGAGGAGTAGACACAAGGAAAACAACAATGTGTTTATTGAGCCGATTCAAAACAAATTATATTGGTCAGTTCATGGTGCCAATACAGAATTATGGGACGATCACGTGCTTGTCTGAAACTCTTTGATCCATATCATCATTTCTTGCCCAGAGTGGTAGAACCTCCCAGTGTATATTAATTGCTGAGGGGCTACCCACAAGGACTACAGTAATTTATCTGTTGGCCTCTCTTTGATATCCAATGCTCAGTGTATTGTTCATGACGTCAGAAAATAGTTGTGGACACAGTGGGCTGATCACCTGATTGTTTGAAATTCTTTGAGCCATAAAATGTCCTTCTCTGTGTTCAGTCGTATTTGGTGGTTGGGGTGCATAGGATATCCTTCTCCTATACACTAATCTTTCTGACATCATTTAAGATTCTCCTTCTGACAAAATGAACACTAACAACAACAATAAGATAATTACAGCATATACACAATCAAAATAGAAAAATATATCAGACACAAAAATAACGGCCACAATCTTTTCTCATTTTGAGTAAATCAGCTGATGTCTTTTATTCACGTCTTTAAATACGACAAACAAAAGATCTGATTTCTTTACAGATTCATGTCAATTTAATTGGTCGTACGATGGAACATGAATGAAACAATATTTGAAGCGGCACAATCACATTGTGAATCCGTATATTCATTTTGATAGAATTATGTTTTCATAATTGATTCTAGACATACTCATATTCCTCATGTTAAGAAGTAATGCTACGACACCAGAAAGTACACATAACCCTCGGCATTCCCTGCTCAAAAGGAAATGTGTTCTCTTTTTCTTGAGGTCAGTTCCTAATACAACTCCTGAATCTATGAGCTTCAGTTTAGGACGGTGAATGAGAAGGCCAATACAATATATGGCCAGTTTCATGAAATTGATTCCCATAGTTAGGAAAACGTCACTTCTAGTCAGAGCGAGTGTATTTAGATACCTTGAATGATTTGATAATAAAGATTGTGAATAATGCGATTGTGAGGATGAACAAGATTGACTTCATAATATGTCAGCATTTGTTTGATTATACGTCTGGAATATGAAGAAGCTGAAGTAACTAATCCAGATATGAAGCAATCGGAATATTGATAAGTGTAGCATTTATATATAAGAATTCTCGAACAACTAACAAACATTTTCCCCCAAAAACATGGAAAGGGAAAAATATATCAATTCAAATGTAAGTCTAGAATGTCTTTAAAAGATCATACACTAATTTGCTTTAGATTTATTTGTAGAATTCCCTATAATTTGAAAAAAGATTTTGATTAAGACCCTATTGCCTCATTCTTCGAATGTCAAAACCAGTGCCAGACAGTAAGAAATACATAAAGGTTTATGGTGTCTTGTTTCTTACATTTTCAAAGTTAGTTTTAGACATGTCTACATTTTACTGTGCCTCTCGATCGGACGTTTGTATTCTTTGAATACAAGACGTAAACATCTACAGGACACCGTGAAAGTAGATGGTCATCTCTATATAACATATAACCTGTAGGATATATTACGTGTATGCTTGTAACATGTTAGTGCCGAGCAAAGTGGATAAAGAAAATGCCGTTTGTTATCAGCAGTCTAGCAACAAAATGACGATGTCATAATGATATATTGATGTGTTTGATCTATATTAAGGAATAGTAACTTGCAGTCTTCTGAATAATGGAATAGCTTTCTTTTATTCACAGACAACACAAACGAAAGTAATCCGAAAAAGAACAGAATGATGGTAGGATAAAGCAAATGCGTGTGTGCATTATTAAATCCACTCTAGTTTTTCTTCTGATACCAATACTTTATCATTATTATCATTAACATTATCAAAGTTATTAATTGACTTCATTCATTCCTCATTTGATATTGTTTATAGAATATCATTTTAGATTGATAATAAGAGGGATAGATAATGTTGAATAAAGAAAACAACAATACTGAACAAAGGAAAACGGAATTAAGTTAAAGTAGTATGACATCTTTGCATGATTGCAGGAATGAAGACATGAGAACAGAACGTGTTTTGAACATTCTTTAAAAGTTGCTTTGGACGTAATATTAGAGAGGAGGGGCAGGAATCAAACAAACACGGTTGATTACTTTTCGAGATTAAAAAATACCTGATGACAGCAAATGAGAAAAAGAAGAAAGAACCAACAAAACAAATGAAACTGGCAGATTAGTCCTCAGAACATTTTAATTATGAAAACATGGGGGAAAC
>JARBEP010133143.1:4271-15766 GCA_030265255.1 Tritonia festiva
CCCCCCCCCCCCCCCCCCCCCCCCCCCCCCCCCGGGCGGGTGCTGCTGGTAGTACTACTGTTTCTTATTTGATTACTTTAACGTGTCGTGTCGAATTGCTTCTTCACAAATGAGAAGATGGCTTCAGAAGAGAGTTGGTTAGACCCCTTTTGGGGGTGAAAATATAGATTATTCACTTTCAAATTGTGGCAAATCTGTAAGGGGTCCTATGCTGGAGCTTACATCGAGTTTCTGTAGCATTGGGGGGAATGGTGACTGACCTTTTGATTGTCACCTTCTCATGCAATGATTAAGAATGGAATTTAGTTGAGACTCTTTGGAGCTATAAGCTTTCCTTCTTCTTTTCATTTATTTTTTTAAAGAAGGAAATTAGATCATGTTTATTTGAAATTAAAATGTGTTAATCAGAATAATTTTGTTTGCTTTTCAGAACACAAGTCTGAATAATGTTAGCAATAGTCAGCCACAACTTAAGTTAATTCTGAGTCAGCCAGAGAGCAACCTCAGTCTTCAGTCTTCCCCAGCAGGAGTGCAGTCTATTGTTCCCAAAGTTCAGGTTGTCAAGCCTGCACCACAATTGCAACAAACTTCATCTGTTCAAAATGTTCAACAGTTTAGCTTGGATCAGCTACGGCAGGTAATATTTTAGACTAGTTGCAATTGCTGTCTGATAAATGCAAATTGACAACAATTTGAGCTTTCTTTCTTTATCATTTCTTGGTTTAACTTTCGGTATCAGGTTGTCTTTGATCTATGTTCACATAATTTGACTCCTAGCTTGTTTTCACTTGGACATCACTGCTACTTAATCCCTATTATTTTACGCTATCCATGAATGGAGGCATCAAGATTAAACAAAAACAAAGTTGTAAAGCACATGTGGCTTTACACTTATTGCTATTACAACAGTGACCCAAAAAAACGGTGAATTAAAAAATGGAACAGTTACATATCTGAAACTACTGAATTTTCCAAAACTTAATCTGCAAAATTATGCCCTACCTTTAAGCAAAATTCCATAGATGTACATCACGTAATCAAGTCTGATGGCTTAACAGAAATTTTAGCGAGTTTTAAGAATTATATTAGATTATTGTCGACTGGTGGGGGTGGGGGTCATTGACCTTGTTGTTGTGGCCACACAGTCAACGGGTATTTTTATTATTGTGGGTTGGTGCGACGCATTGTAATTAGCAAATAATTTGCTATACACTGGTATCCATTTTATCATAACAGCTGGGGGTACCTGTAGAAACATGACGCATAGAGCCTATTATCAATAACGACAGGGGAATGGTTCTAGATTTAGAACATATATTTTTCACAATGGGTGCCGGTGTTTGTCATTAAAGAATATACGACTGAGATTTTACCTTGCCTTGTAGATTTGTGTGTGAATATTCATGTAGGATTCACGGCCAATTAGCTCTTTATTAATATTTTACACTTACCCTTTCTTTACTTTTCTATTTAAGCTACTGCTGCAACAGGCATCAAAACCACAGCAGCCAGTAGTTACCAAACCTGAAAACAGATGTGTAGTCACCCTGAATAATTCTACTCCAATGTCCCAGACCACTGTGAACACTACTCCACTTCAGACTTTGGTCAGCATTCCTGTTCAGGTAGGTCCAGGATTACTTACACATTACTTTTCAATTGCCCATAATTTTTCATGTTTTAGGGGAACCTGTGTCAAAACAATGTATAATGAGGAACTATGGGTTTGATTTTGGGGTTTGTTTTTTTTTGTATTAAGGCAAACATTTTTTTTGTGCATACTGTCCACCATTAAAAGTATAAGGAGATTGCTTGTGTTGAATGTAATGTATGTAACATTTGTGCCATGAATTTATCTTTCTTGTTCTTTAGAGGCTGTCATCGCCCTAGACCCCATTTTATCAACCTCTTTTTACAATCTTCTTTAACTTTTTTTTTTTTTTAAAGGTTTTGGATAGTGACAAGGTGCCTATTAATCGCTTGACAAATACACCCAAGGGTCCTATCAAAGGAGAGAAGAAGACAGCCCATAATGAAATTGAGAAGCGGTACAGGTTAAGCATCAATGACAAGATCATAGACTTGAAAAATTTGGTGGCTGGTGAAGAAGCGAAAGTAAGTTGCCTCATGAATGCCCTGGGTTGTTGTGCTCTGTTAGTATATTAATGACATTTATGATGAGAAACTGTTTTTCTCATTGACAAGAAAGTCAAGACTCAATTTTGCTCAACTTACTGTGTAAGACTGAATGACTGACTGAAAAATTGTATCTATAGTATTGTTTGTAGAAATCAGGATGATTAATAGTCATTGGACCCCTACCTGGTATTCGGACCAGGTGATTGCATCGCTTACAGGAACAGTTGGTGTTTGAGAAGACAATGGGTCATTCTTTCCACTTCAACCTGCAGTGATTAGTAGCACTGTGATAGTCCTCACACAATCTCTTTTCTGTTTAAATAAATAAGGCTATCTATTCCACTGCATGCCCAGACCTTACAAGTCCTGGTTTCATAGGGACTATCCTGGGTTGGGTTTTTTGGGGTCTTTTTAGAACTTGTCTTTATTCCTCTTTCTCTCTAATGTTCTGTTTTTTACTTTGAGGGCTGGTAGACCTGTATGCCTGCTGTGAAATGTGCGTTGACATGCTGTTTCACTATAGTTCTGTCTTTAGAGCTAAATTTTATTTATGGAAATTGAATATCTGATGTATATTGGTTATGGAGATAACATCAGAAACTTTTCAATATAAGATTCCTGTTTGTGGATAAAAAGAATGATTTTTCTTTCTGCAGCTCAATAAATCTGCTGTCTTGCGTAAGGCTATTGACATGATTCTTCACTACCAGAGAGAGAACAGGAGATTAAAGTCAGAAAATATGCAGCTGCGGATGATCGTGAAACAGTCAAGTAAGAGGATACATATTTGGTTTTGCTTTTCCCCCATATTTTTATAGATATGTTGGAACTGGTTTAAATTTATTAAACATAACAATAATTTAATAATTTTTGATAATTGTTATTGGTGATGAATGCTAAGGTCAACATTTATTTATTACAGTTTCTTTCTTTATCATTTTCTGGTTTACCTTTCGGTGTCAGGATTTATTACAGTATGACTGAAAAAATAAAGTAATCAAAGCAGTTGAATTGTTGTTATGTAATTTATTCAATAATGTTGTGATGTTCTTAACAAGACTTTTATTATTATTATTTATAGATTTGCAGGATATTCATATCACTACCTTGGACAGTTTACCAATGGAAATTGATCCATCTGCAATGTCACCGCCTTATTCAGATCAACAGTCGCCTGCTAGCATTCCCCAGTCTGATGATTCATCAAATCCTGGCAGTCCCGCTGACATTCTCAGTAAGGATTGTAGCAGAGAGAATAACTTTGAAAATGATACACTTGTCATGATACATTACATTACTCAAAACATTGACACATTGTTTTGTTTTACATTCTCTCATTATTTATTTTACAAACAGGCGTTTTTATTAATATTTCTCATTTCTGTGTATTATTATCTTGTTTTTATGTGTGCTCTAGCCAGATTGGCAGGCCTGTTGATAAAAGTTTCTTATTGGCTATTTCATACTCATAATGTTCACTCAGCTCTCTAAATGAGTATATAAGGTGTTACTCATAAGTAGGTGATGACATAGAAGATATTTAAAACCTTTTCTTTCTTTTTTTCCTTTTAGACAAATAGGAAAAGCGGAGGATTTTTTGATAAAGTGCCTAAGAATTTTGTTAACATTTTTTTCTTTATCCACTTTGTCAGGAGAAGACACAGCTTATGGGGTCACTTCTAACGGCATGTTGGACAGGTCACGCATGTTCCTCTGTGTTTTCATGCTGTGCGTCTTGGTCTTCAACCCCTTCAACTACTTCTTGAATCCATCCAAGGATTCCATTCCGTCTGGTGGTCATTATGTTTCTGGGGGCAGAACTCTTCTTTCAGAGCCTGGTATGTCATTCCTATGTGTTATGAAAAATTGAAGTTGAGAGAAAGGAAACAGGGCTTCCTAGAGTATAACACTTTTGCTCTGTGAGCAGAAGGTACTGGGTGCGAATCCTGGTGACGGTGTTGGGATTTTTTCCTTTGAATTGTCTCGCGTTTCATGGCTATGACCCTGTGGATTCCATATTAGCTCACTTTGTCCAAGCCTTGAATGGTAGCACGAGCAACGCAGTTTTGGTATACATCAGGTTTTGGACAGAACGATGTTGCCATTGTGGTAAGCTCCTCGGGTCTTGGACAGAGCGATGTTGTCTTTGTGGTAAGCCCCTCAGGGTTTAGAAAGATGCCTTGGTAGTAAACCCCTCTGGTTTTGGAAAGAACAATATTGTTGCCTTGGTGATAAGGATACTAAACATATTTAGCCAAATTAAAGATGAATATTTATATATATGATGATATTCTCAACCTTCTAGCATGGCCTTGAGGATGGGTAAGCTGCAGATGATTTTTGCATTTTCAGTCAGCTTTGAGGATAACATAATTTTATTGCCTGCTTTAGAAAGTTCTTATTGTTTGAAGACATTTGCAACCTTAAACTTCCTCTTTTTCAGATCCCAACCAAAGCTGGTTCCATCAATTGTACCCATCTCTGTTCATGTGGCTTATCAATGGAATGTTTGTGATTTTCATTCTCGCTAAAGTTCTCGTCTATGGTGAACCAGTCACAAAAAAGAATAGTAATGCATCTGTCACTTTCTGGAGACACAGAAAACAAGTTGACTTGGACATATCACGAGTAAGTTCCTCCATGCAGACTTGCCATTGATGGGGATTTAGTAGTTCTTTATTAATGATTGATTAGATTAAATTTGGGACTCAATGCCAGATGTCGATATAAGAAAAAATGTTGATAAAACCGATTTCCAAATAAGTGGACTGAGACTGTATTATTTGCCCAATCAAAGTGATGACAATTATAGATATCATAGATTTAAAGATATAAATGGAATATGGAAATGATAAATACAGACACAAGGAGTGATTGCTTGTAGTGGTTGGGTTGGGTTTTTTTTTGGTAAGAATTATGTAGACACGCTGTTATCTTATATTGAATCCTTATAAAGCATGTTTGTGAATAAAGAGTAATAGCTTCAACATTAGTAGTCTAGGTGGTTTCTTATGATGAATACAATTTGAATAACAATCATGCTGACTGTTGAATGTGAGTAAGAATCTTTTCTCTTTTCCCCCCAACCACCATATGTTGATTGTTTCTCTCTGATAGTCTGATTACTCCTCTGCAAACCACCAACTTAGACAGTGCCTTTTAGCTCTCGGACGTCCTCTTCCAACTTCAAAGTTTGATATGTTCTGTGGTGTGACTTGGCAAGTTTTTCGTCAGTGTTTGAATTGTTTGTACCTTGCACGTTGGTTAACAAGTAGAGCTGGTGGTTTGACTGGAAAACATAGTCAAGATGCCAAGGAGTCTGCAAAAGATGCTTGTGAAGTTTTTCACATCTTGAATCAACTTCATCTGACTGGTAAGATTGTGTAGATTATTTTTTATCAAGAGCATGTATTATATGTGTACACACGTGCGACTTGTGATAGCGAGAGGTACCAGATAGATGTGTTCACACTGTAATTGTTATTGCAAAGTATTACCGAGCTAGTGATTTGGTAGAAAAGCATAATATGCAGTACACAGGTGTACACACTTAATAACTTTGATAATATGCTGCATATTGACACAACAATGGCTGGAAATGGTAAGATTGATTGGTTCAAATAAATGAAAAATAAGACACCCTACCCGAGGAATGCTTGAACAATCTAGGGTAATAGGCTACTATAACGGCCCTACTATAAAACATTTTGTCACATTTATTTTCAAAGTTATGAAGTGTGTACACCTGTGTACTGTGAAAACATGGAGGTGTTCAAATTTTTTATCGGTTCATATCTTCTTAGGTCATGTCAAGAGTAGCCGCCTCTCTGGCTTGTACGTTGCTCTCAGTTCCGTTAACATGGGAGAGGCAGCCAGAGAAAGTCTCCAAAGATTTGATATGGCCAGGATTTATGCATCTGCTGCTCTTCAGATCAAAGCATCTCTCCCTGAAGGCTGTCAGTTTTTAGCTGTAAGTAGTATTTTTGTTGTTTTATTTGTTTAAAAAATGTTATGGCATTGGGTGGTAAGGGATGAATGGTGGTCACATATTGGACTGCAAGAATTACTACAGACTCATATGGATGGGTTTTCAGTTACCATACCCATGATATAATTGATGATTCAATGGTCTTTTGTTTAATGTTGGCAAATGACAAATGAATGAATAGAATCCAATAGGCTTAGCTGTTTGTTTGTTTGATTGAATCCCAATAATACCACAGAGCAGTGTTGGGGCCATAAATGCAGGCACCCGACCACCAAACACGACTGAACACAGAGCCGGAAATTCTATGGATCAAAGAATTTCAGACAAGCACGGGATCATCCACTGTGTCCACAACTCTTTACTGGCACCATGAGCAGTACACTGAGCATTATTAATCAAAGACAGGCCAGTAAACAACTTACTGTGGCCCTTGTGAATATCTCTTCAGCAATTGATAAAAACTGGGAGGTTCCACCACTCTGGGCAAATAGACTCGGCTTCATTCATTTATTTACTTAGAGCCTGAATTAATTGAAATAGAACAATGTTATAGCTCAAGTTTCATACTTTCTTCTCCCAGAGATACTTCTTGTGCAGAGCCAGGCATACTTGTCAAAAAGGAGGGGACCAGGTTCCTACAAACATTCAGTGGCTTTGTCATCCTGAAGGTCATCGCTTCATTGTGGATAGCGTCAAGTTTGAGGGCATAGAAAACTCAATATTTTCCTCAAGAGGATGTGGAAGTGAGTCTCATTTTATGATAAGAATAATTTTTGAGAGTTTGTTAATTGTCCTAATATGATTGAGTCTCCTTATTTTGTAGAAATTGCTCTCTTGCTTTTTAGTTATAAATCAGACCATGAATAAACAAAGAATGCATTATCAAGTTGTCTTCTCAAATTACTTTTGGTCTCAATCGTTGATCAACATTTAGGACTTTGAGGAAACAATGATTAAAAAAGGGCTAATAAGAATTATCTTATTGTAATTTGCTGATGATTTCACTTTATAGGGTCTTATTTTAGATCATTGTCTTATTTTAGATCATTGATATCGTACCCTCACTCATACTTTAACAATGCACACTTTTTTGTTGCTACAAATTCTCTGAATTATGTCCTATTTATTATTTATCATAATCATTCATATTATTCAATTTTTTAACACGTCTGTACCAAGAATTTCTAATTTGAGACGAATAAAGTATTATTATTATTGCAGTGAACTACACTTACGTTGAAGTCGCTTGAGTTGATTATTTTTGGGGAGGAACAAGCACAGCTTTTGCTTGAATTTGGGTGTGTTGACTTCAACACAAGCGTCGCAACCCATGAATTGAACTAAATTTACACCCAGATCCTTCAATGTCTATATAAAATACAACGGATGAGTTGATTTTTGTTTTGTTGTGATCCCAAGGTCACATTAGCCAACAATGTGAAAATATTCAACACGCTTGGGTCACCTTTTGTCATTTGGCCCAAACATCTTTCTTGTTAGACAGAGTTGCTATTCTGATTTTTTGGGGGGTCAAAATTTATGCATACAACAAATTGTGGATGGTTGCATTTCACTTAGGATGTGTTGATCTTTTTTCCACTCCCCCAACAACATCAACTTAAGTGTAGTCGGCTGTTTTATTATTATTATAATTCATTTGTTGAGCTTTTGAAAACAGACTATTTAACTTATGAGTAGAAGTTCCGTTTTTCCCTGTTTGATATTCTAAAAGATTTTCTTTCAAATTTCACAGTGGATCCATTGGCAAGAGTGACCCAGGCATTCCGTGAACATTTGCTTGAGCAGGCCATGTACAATCTGGTTTCTCCTGGTGATGTCTCCAAGAACCACAAGAAGGATGAACCGTTACAATATGCTCAGCTTCTGTCTGAATGTTCCTGCCTGACCTCTGGATCACAAAAACCCCAGAATGAGATTTCTGGTATTGAAATCATTGGAGGTAAGTGAGCAGTAGTATTTACTCACTTAAGCCTTTAGCTCCATCAGGGCTATACGCCATCGACGACACTACTTCATCTTATCCTGTTCTGGGGCTTCTTCATTTCTTCCCATGCTGGGGCAATTTCTTTCGCTATGTCCCTTCACCAGCTGTTCCTGGGTCTCTCCTTCTTCCTCTTCCCTTGAGGGGTCCACTCATGCAGCCTATCCAACTCCATTTTCACTTCAGGATTTGTTTGGTAACTGGTTCCTGCTCTACTCTTTGTCATGAGTTCTAATATTTGTGATGCGCCTTTGTAAGATTGACTTGGTTACTAAGAAATCCTTTTATGATGCACTTTGTGTGTGAGTATTTCAATACAAGATTTATTTTCCCCTGTGCTGAGAGGTGACCACAAGGACTACATTAATTGTTTATTGGCCTTGCTTATGATTAATACTGCTTAGTGTACTACCTATGGTGTCAATAAAGAGTTATGGACACAGTGAGCTGATCACCTGCTTGTCTGAAATTCTTTGATCCACAGCATTTTCAACCCTGTGTTCAGCCGTGCTTGGTGGTTGGGGCGCCTGCATTTATATTGGGTATCTTGTGTGCATTTCATGACTGAAAGTGAGGTTGCTGTATTAATTTGAGTTTGATCAAACAAGCTCTGCAAAAAAGATTGCAATTTTTCGTCAAGTGCACCAATTTTGTGCATCACATCTGGTTTTGATATTCCCTGGCACTACTCTAGTGTCTAGTGGTTATAGCACTCATTTCCTATTTAACAGCGACAGCAATATTGATTGTTGTGTTTTATGATGTTGTCTATTTCTTCTTCTCACAGATGTTGATGAAATTGCTATGTGGTGGTCAAATATTGTCTTTGTTGCCCACTACTGGTTGTTGGGTGATGAAGAAAATGCACTCAGGACGTACTCTGTTCTTGATGTATTTCCAAAGAAACTTCAAGGGATCAAGTAAGTTATCAAACGTCTGTGTTAGGTTGATTTTAAGTCATGTCATACTTTTCAGGCTTAAGGCCAGTAAAAATTTGAATGAAAAGTTAAATCAAATCTGTTAGTGCATTGTAGAATTATTCTTTCTTTTTTTCATCATTTCCTGGTTTACTTTTCAGTGTCGGGTGAATCAAAGTTGTTGTTTTTAGTTGTTTGTTTTGCGCCTTTTCAACTTAACTTGGAAAGGCCACATCAAAGAGAGTAGGGGAAACCCAGACAACTTTTGAACGTTACTTGTGGATAAGATGGATATATATTATTTGTTGTGTTAGAATTGTATTTGATTCAATTTTTCTTTTCCAGTGATCCACTTCCAAGAGGCGTTTACTTGGCTTACAGAGCAAGGAAAAATGTATTTGTCCCATCTGATGAGAGAAAATTACGAGCTTGTATTAGGCAATGTGACCGAGCTGGGCGGCTGTTGAGGGAAAGTCTGAAATTTGGCTACACAGAGGAAAATGCAACAATTGTAAAGGTAAACCTTTTATGAAATAGATTTTACTTTTGGAATTTGACATTATTAGTTTTCCCGAGCAACTCCTAGATGCCTCATTTATATGACCAAAATTATGACATTGTATTTTCATGTTGGAATGTATATAAGGCAACTGAGAATGACTGCAAAGGATTAGTAGGGTACTTAAAAGACTCATCCTTTTTTCTCTAACAACTTGTTACATTGTATTTTCATTTTGGAGGAGTGGTCCCTCCAATCAATACCTTGCTGTGGTGGGATCGTTTGCATGTTTCTATGACCATTAGAACTAAGGCAGTTGGAGCAAAGCTCCTGATAGGGTTACCTATGCTGGATGGGTCAAGTGAGATGAAGCCAGACGATGATTAATGGATGGCCTGGTTTGAGCCTTAAGGTGCAACCCCACCACCTACCTAGGCTACAGTGGGCTGAACCCCTACCTATCTGAAACATCCTGATTACATAACGAATTAACCATGACCGAAAGGTATAACAGGAATTGATTAAGAAAGAAAGAAAGTGGAGGAGAGACGTGTTTGATGTTGGGGTCCTACTGAAGATGATTTATGCTCCACACTCATAATTGAATAAATAGATGTTTCAGTGGTGCATTGTAGTTGCATTGCGTTGAATTAGATTTGCAATGTCTCTGCAGTGCAATCATTGTAATATCATTATCATCATGGAATCCACCGTCAAAAACAGTTCAGAGAACATCCAGCTTGTGTTAAATTTGAATATGATACAGAATATGAAAATATTTTAAGAGTTAATTTCTTCCAACTTTGTTTTGCCCACACCTACTTTCATGTTTCAACCTGATGTCTAGATTCTAATCTGGGTTGGTGTATGCTTAATTGATTATTATTTTTTGTTTACTTTTTTGTTGTTTTACTATCATCTTTGATAACTGGTATTCTTATTTTAATCCAATTTGTTTACAGAGTATTCAGCTTCTCCTTTGTGATTGGATGCTGACAACAAGAACCAATCTTTGGGAAATGATCAATGCCAACGAGAGTGACCGACCCGCATCTCAGACTGAGCTCATTGCTTTCCAACAAGATTTAGGTTGTTTGCGTCAGTTGTCACAAGTCATGAAAGCTGCATTGCCAAAAGTAAATTTTGATTGTTTCATTTTTTTTCTCCCTCTCTTAACCCTTTGAGACCTAAGGCCCTGTATTTATCTGCCCTATATACCTGGCCTCCTAATTTGTTAGTCTCTAACTTGACGGAGCCGTCGGTCCGGAATACAGTGGATTGAAGAGGCAGCTAAAATGGCTGTGGGTCCTGTAAACCGGGAATTGGGTTAGCACATGGAAATACTAAAAACCATGATTGGTCGATTATTTTTAGTATTTCCATGTGCGGACCCAATTCCTGGTTTTTAGGGCCCCTTCAATTCCCTGTATTCCGGGCCCACGATCCAAAGGGTTAAATTTTGTTTGTATTACTGAGTTTCTGGTTTTGAGAAAGGGTGTTAAAACAAAATTTTGCTTCTTTTTTAAAAAAGTTTTTGATGTGATTAAAGGAATTAATAATGAGAAAAAAATAAAATTATTTGGATAGAATAAAACAAATTGCATTGTAAGTATGCTTATTCTTGTTACAGGTTTTTCTTCATGAAGCAACAGCTCGCATTATGGCTGGAGCAAGTCCAGCTAGAACTCAGCAATTATTGGACAGAAGCATTCGTAGAAGACCACAGCGTAGTTCAAGCATTGAACAAGGTGAGTTTAATCTTTCTCTTTTTTTAAAAAACGTAAAACTTATTTTTTCTTATAACGGAGATAGAATAATGCAGTAATGGGGTGACAATATCAATGCCTTCACTTGAAGCCGTTTCTTTGATCAATGTTACTGTTTTGTGCAGGTCATCCAAGCCCCCATATTTAGTCCGTTTGTGTTCCATACGCAACCGAATGATTGTAA
>JARBEP010136474.1:0-12195 GCA_030265255.1 Tritonia festiva
CCCCCCCCCCCCCCCCCCCCCGGCCTACAGAAGGGGTTGGCGGGACCCTGCAAGTGGGGTATTTTGTGACAAATACAGGCCATTCCCTCTTTAAAAGTCACTGGGTAAAAAAACATCTGCAAGTGGCAAATATGTAACTAGTGTGTATCGGTAACAGTCACTGTGGTAAGAGAAAACTGATGCTAACCATAGACGACCCGGAAGAACTAAGGATACGAACACACAGTCTTTAGGATACCTATGATAAAAAGAAAGCAATTCTGACATACAAAAGTGCTACACTTGTTTTGAAGTAATTCTTGGCAGAAAGCAAGATAAGAAATATTGATTCCCGACACCTGGAAACCATTTATAGATGATATAATTGCCTATCAGAAATATGTTATCCATTATCACTTTTAAGTATAACTGTTTGTTTGTTTGATCACAACCCCATTAACCCTTTGCACACCAGAACTATCCTGACTCTCTACCCCCTTGCACCCCATCCAAGGGAAATAACACTCGCATAAAAATAAACAAAACAAATTAAAATTCAATTCTAAAATATTTCCCAAAATACAAAAATTCTGAAAAAAGCCATTATATAGAAGAATGAATGTACTTTTCGTGGTATTAATTGTTTCATCATAACTTTTTTCGAAATTGGTGAAAAAAAATGAGGAAAATTGCCTACTTGTTCATTTCTTTATTTCCGTTACTGAGTAACTCGACAGGATCAACATCGATGTCAGATTCATCTCCATCTGACACCTCACCATCACTGTTGGCTTCATTGTCACTCAAAACAATAGGGTTATCGATCAGAGAATGGAGAAATTGAAACGCCATTACAGTTGGAAGCGTTAAAAAATCGATAACTTTCAAAAATTCGTCAAGAAAAGACCAGCAGACGAAATTTCATTCAATAAAAAACTACTTTCACTTTGGAATGTGTACTACTTCCGTCCACTTCCGTTAAAGTGATACCTGCATAGTTTTAGCGTTAAAAGAGCTCTACTAAAGTGCTGTTCACACGGACACCACTGGGCGCATCATATAGATTTTCATCGGGCGCATTGGGTTAATACCGCAGAGAAGTGTTGGGGCTAACCCCATGTTCAGCCATAAAAGGCACACAAAATACCTGGTATAAATCCAGACATCGACCACCAAGCATGGCTGAATACAGGGTTGCAAATCCTCTGGATCAAAGAATTTCAGACAAGCAGGTAATCTGCCCACTGTGTCCGTAACTCTTTATTGACACCATAAGCAATACACTGGGCAGTATAATTCATAATCAAGGTCAATAACCAAATTAATGTAGCCCTTGTGGTCATTTCCTCAGCTACGTAAGAACTGAGAAAATTTGCCACTTTGGGATAATAAGTATAACTGTTCGGTTAAATTACTTGTTTGAAAAACAACAACACAAAACTGCAAAACGTTCAAGAGAAGAATTTCATATTCTATCACTTAAATCAGAAATGTATGATTCAATGTAAGTACTGTGATCCCATAACACGATTCTAACTTATATCGACTCAAATCTACGTATAACCAAGCTAAACATTTATAGTTTACGTATCTAGCCCCCCCCCCCCCCACAAAAAAAAAACCGGTTTAGACAAAGGTTCTAACACATCAAAGGACATGAGCCCCTAACTCTATCTGTTCTGATTGTCGGGTTAAAACCTTGTTATTGTTATCTGGGGTCGTGATACTTAAAGTACATTGTCAGATCTAAGAAAAGGAAGAGAACAGACCTGACACACACTCCCACTTAAAACCCACCCAGTGTTAACATGGCATAAAACATGATAATCTACATGATGCCACTTGCTAACATTTTTTACCAGCCATAAACACGTGGAGGTAAAAGGTGTGTCCTATTGCTTGAAAGGTAATCATCAAGAAAATTTAGTAAATATTTTCCACGGTAATGCCAAATCTCTCTCAATGACAACCATCCTACCAATAACAAACACGGATATTGATATAAACATAGACTATTTATTATCATCAACAATTGAACAGACCGTCTATTCATTATTTTCAATATTTCCCAGAGCCAACGTTAAAATGGGAGAGAGATTTCATTGAAAGTATTCTTAGGTAATTGGAAAATATATAAAAGAAACATTTAACAAAAATCTTAATATGTAACAATTTTACCATAACCAGTACACTGGACTTGGTTAATTCCCTGTGTAATGGGTAAAGAACATTGAAACATGGCACTCCCCGCACCCTCATTTAAACATATACACACAACCCAATTCATTCCTACACAAATCTTTCTCCTGGTGCAAGTCATCGGATGAAGGGGGAAAAAAAAGCTAAATGCCACATTTTCAAACTGTCAAGGAGAGTGAAAATATTTTTATCAATTCTTTTTATAAAATAAAATACAAATTAAAAAAAACTAACTTTGAAGTGGTCAAAGCTCTAGCTGTGATGATTTGACACACCATGCCACGGGTATTTTCCAGAACCTTCCCACCCCCAGAAAATAGTAAAATTGTGTCTTTCATACAACTGATGATTTAAAAAACTTTAAAGCAGAAAACAAAGAGCAGGTTTCACTATTTTGAAAGGCCTTCGACATCTACTTCTACCAAGAACAAAAACCTGACAGCCACGACAATCTCTCATCTCACTCTTGCTGACACATACTATTTTTTTGTGTTCAATAATCCTACATAGATTCATCAACAATACAAATCATGTTGGCATGGTGAGAAATGGATAATTTAGGTAACAGTGTGTTCTAAGGTTTGGGAATATAACCATAAATAATAATATGCATACATACAATGAATGAACAATATAAAATCGAATACAACTGTGACAAAATGGTACGTATATATCGAATGGCAAAATGAACATGTCAACAACAAAAAATCGTATAAGTCTGATCACAAGTTAAGAGCTTAAAAAGTGCAGTACAATGGTATCAACAAGCAAAAAAGGTCATACATCCATCAAACAAATAATTAATATCCTTACTAAAAACACAGTCGTAGTAAACAACTGTCAAAATCTCTTAAGACGGTAGACACTTTATCAATTCCCTTAACTCATTCCTCCTTAGAAAGCTTGACAAATTCTCTGGCTGGTCCTTACACAAGGGAAATTACCCTTGGTTTTCAGATGACTAATGATTTAAGCCAATAAAATAAAATGGACAAAACAGTACCCATTGTGTAGAAAAATGAATGAACTTTACAAAAACAGTAGTTTTAATGGGGTTGTTGAATAACTGTGAAAAAATGAATTTTCGTCTTCTTACATTTTCTTTCTTATCCAGTTCCCTATTACCATTGCAGTGTAGGGCCAGCACTTTGAGGCTGGATTTCTCTGGATCAAGATATTAAGCAGGTGATCAACCCACTGTGATTTCTTACAGCCCCTGTTTAATTTTAAATTCATAATCAATACGAATGAGTCGCACTAGATGAAAAATTTCCACTTCAATCGCTTGTCCCACAAAAACAAAACTAGATAAAATATCTTTTTTTTTTCATAATAAAGACTAATTTCCAGTGAATTGAAGAAGTGTTTCTGGGAATTCAAGGATGCAAACATGTGTCTACAGAGTGGCGTTAACCGGGTAAAAATGTTGCCGCCCCGTAAAAGACACATTCAGTTGCATCCAGGAGGAGTGAGTTAATGAACATTAAGCACTGACAAGGTATCTGGTTAGGGGGATAAATAGATTCCAACCTCCCATTGATCAAAATCACTCCAATTCCTCCTTGGTCCCATTGTCCATCTCTGTCTTGACCCTTTTGACGTATATGCCTTCACCATCATCATGACCTGGCTCGTCTCCTGGACGTTTGACCTGAGCAGGAACCTGGTTAGTCATCTGATGATATAGCAATAGTGCAGATTGTTACCTTACAATCATTTGATTAAGAAGAAATTTGTGCCCAGAATGGTAGAACCTCCCAGTTATTATAAATAGCTGAGGGGATACCCACAAGGGCTACAGTAATTTGTTTATTGGCCCGTTTTTTATTAATACTGATCAGTGTATTGCTCATGGTGCCAGTAAAGAGTTGTAGACACAATGGGCTGATGATCACCTGCTTGTCTGAAACTCTGATCCAATGAGTTTCGGGTTCTATGATCAGTCGTGTTTGATGGGCATTTATGGCGGGTATCTTGTGTGCCTTCCATGGCTAAAGATAGGGTTGGCCCCAACACTGTTCTGTGGTATTAATGGGGCTCGATCAAACAAACAACAAAAAATATTAGCAATTTAAACAATAAGACTAAGTGGAACTTGTCTAGATGTAAAAAAACCCAGTACCTTCTGCTCACGAAGTGACACGGAGCCCCTGATTCAGGTTCTAAATTTAGATCAATTTAAAGTAAAAGTGTATGTAACTTTGTGAGAAGATGTTTGATTGTACAACAAGTAATGATACAAACCATCTGCAATGAAATTTTAACTTTTGCAAGTCGAGCAATGATGCTAACCATAGATAAACCTGGAAAACACTCTTTTGAGGATAGAAATCATCACTTGGATAGCGCTTGAGATGAAGGATGTTTCCTGTGCCTTTTAGTACCATACCAAGTAAAATCCTTTTTAATACCAAAGGATTATGTATGTGAGGTTCTCATAGGACATGTACTTACCAATACATGAACAGCTGGCTTTGTTTCACGCCAGGCATCCATCCCTGACGACTGTAGCTGTTGTTCCAATATGCCTCCTTTCTGTTGATGCAAGATGACTGGTTGTTGCAGTACTTGTTGCTGGATCAACTGCACCTGTTGCCCTTGCTGGGAGGCTACCTGCTGAAGGGCACCGGCTTGAGATGACAGACCAGAACTGATACTGGCAGGCTGGTGGACTAACTGGACAGACTGCGGTATGAGTGTGAGGGGCTGTGATGAGACTGTGCCGGAGTCCCCTGAGGCAGAAACCATCACCTGTTGAGGGGCGTGCAGATTGCGCACTAAAGTAACAGGGTTGATGGTCCTTGTTTGAAGCTGTTGAGCCTGGCTCGCTGTGGCAACTAGGGACGCAATCTTTTGAGATGCCCCTGTCAAACTTAAGCTAACAGCTGGGGGAGGAAAGAGTAGAAACTGTGTATTTTAGGGAAACAGCTTTGACACACTATATGCTCTATCATGCTAGGAACTTGTAAGATAACATAAAAAGTAAACCCAACAGGAGGTGTCTTCTAGCCGCCTGCAAATGTTAGAAAAAGAAATCTAATACTACCGTCATGAAAATTCCATAAATGGTTAAAACAGGGGTCTAAATTGGAAACTTTTCCAACCACTGACAATTTTTGGAGCCACGACCACAAGCAAACGCCATAAATTACGTGTCTAATGACTACTAATATTCATTGACTAAATTATTGATATAAATAGGAAAAGAAATTCTTTCTTCTCTTGCTTATCCAGTTCCATTTTACCATTACAGTGTAACGCCAGCTGGATTTCTGTGGATCAAGATATTAAGCCAAGCATGTGATCAACCCACTGTGGCCTTTGTGGTAGGAATCAATTTTGCCCAGACAGCGGCCTACTCTTTTCGATTTTTAACTGCCAAGGATTCTTTAACATGCGCAACGTGCACAAGGGACCTCCGAGTTGATCGTCCATTTCCGATAGGACTAGGTTCTTTGATCCCACCTACCTGAATAGGTAGGATCAGGGGAGTGGCATATAGGTTTTCACTGGGTTTCAAGGAGAAAAATACCAGACAGTGTCGCTGCCGGGAATTGAACCTTTCGCTTCAGAGGCGAGAACCGTACCCCTGCAGTTTTTAAAAAACCCGAGTTCCATGGTCATCTGTAAAGATCCAAGGAAACATCAAAAACCACGAAATTCCGCTAATAATTTAGACCCCTGTTAAACTGAAAGACGGCAACATAAATGCAGTCATAATGTGGTAGAAAACATTCATGACCACAGGTCGTGTCAAATGAAAAAAAAGAAGATTCCCAACTGACTATTAGTGGAAAAGAAATTGAGTTAAATGAAGAAATGAACAAAACGTTTTGATGAGAAACATTAGGGAAAACTGTATAAAAGATGGTGCAAACAATTAAGAACTGATGTAATTGGCAATTTAGTAGCAACAAATAACAATCAAGTTACAGAACTGAAAGGGGAAAAATTTGAACAAACTGAAGAGAAATTAATAGAAAATGATAAGCATGCGAAAATTAAAAGATTTTTCTGAAGGGCCAATTCATGTCTCACCTTCCCCATTATCCTTCTTGATATCTAAGTGAGTGCCATTGGTAAGGGTGGTACCCGAGGGTCCATTGACAATCACTTGGCCTGGTGTGGTCATGAATATTTTTGGTTTGTTGATGACGGATGGCAGCTGCTGGTGGAAAATTGTCTGGCCTGCACTTCCTGACACTGTCACAGGGGACAGCACACGAGAACCTGGTACAAGCACCAAAATCAAATATGTTTTTTAAAAAACTTTTGTTCACCATGCTTAAAATTGGTGCTAGATTTAGAAATTAAGCATGAAATAAGTCTTACTCATGATACAATTCTTAAAACAAAAAATTCTCAATAGACTAGAGAAATGAAATTGTCAATACACAATTCTTGAGAGACAACCACATGTGTGTAATACTGTTTTTAACAATTAGTTTGGCACACTTTAGAACTTTCTTGTTAATTATTCTTTTCAAAAACATATATTTTACCGTAATTGTAAAAAGTCACCACCTTACCCAAAAATTAAAGACAAGTCATCAAAATAAGGAACATTGAAAAAAATTTGTATAAAACAGGTAAATTCAATGGAAAATAATTTGAAGTCTTAAAATTATGAAAACACCTGAAAATCTCTTTAAAAACAGGACTTGGCAAGTCTGCAATTGTCTCCTTTTTAACCTATATAAGGGAAGTACCTGAAGGAGAACCGGGGGCTGATTGAGAGAAACGAAGATCTGTAATGGTGGGATTAGAGTGCTGGTACTGTTGTGAGATACTGGACTGTGAGGATGACTGTGACACTTCTGTTTCCATGCCCGCTTCTGGAATAGGACTTCCTTCTCGGGACAGACAGTCTGGTGTGATGGAGCCTGCCATATGGCTGGGACTAGACGGGGCTGACCTGTGTATGGATAGGAATAAAAAATTACATTTGTTTTGTCTGGGTTAAAGTTGACAGACCCAGGTTCACCTGAAATTTAATGGCAAACTGTTTTTAGCATAGTTCACAGAGGTCCCAACACACTCTGGTTTGGGAACAATCTGATTGAAATTGTACGCAGACAGCTTGAATTGTACTCTCTTGGCATGTGCATACCCCACTTTATACATTTTCTGAAATTCTTAGAGTAGAAAGTAACAAGGCTTTATATTAGGAAGCCTTTCTGGTCCCCTGAAAGCCAATTTGTGCTGTGAACAAAGAGCTCTTTTCCAGGTCTCACATTGCAGTAATAATAAAAATGTTTAGTTGACTAAGAATCATAAAATTAGGATGAGCCCACACCAAAGTATTTTAAAGGATGCTTAATGTACAACATTTATAAGAAATCCACCCATAAATCAAATGAATGAAATACTACATTGAGAAAACAGCTAATAAATCAATTTTTTTTTCTGTTTTAGGGCTCTATTGACACAGGTACGTAGGTCATTTCAGCGCCCGCCACACAGCTTTAAACAAATCAAGGTCACACAAACGCCCGCAAAAAAGTAAGACAAAGGGGACGACATCAAAGGTAACTAGATGCCACCCACAGACCACTAGGAAAGACGTTCAGTCCATGAGCTGCAACCCCCCCCCCCTGATGAACAGAGGGCCCATTTATAAACCCCTGTGGGGTAGAAAAAGGTAAGAGAAGACAGAGCGAGATGCCACCCATGGACTACTAGGAATGGCGCAGTACATGGGTTGCATCCCCCTGTTGATGAACAACAGAGGATCTATTTCTATTGCTTGATTTATATTCCCTTGATCTTCCCCATACATGTTCAAAGATAAACACCCTTTTGAGTTCATGCTAGCTCGGCAGCTTCAAATTCGGTCCAAAAATAATAAATGCAATAACATTATTAATAGCTTACCGGGACGAAAGACCACCAAATGGAGTTCTGAAGCAGGGCACGCCCCTTTGACGCCTCCTCCTAAAAGCTTGGGCAGTTAACTTGGCTTCTGACACAGGATCAATACGCCAAAATGAACCCTTTCCTGGTTCCTCTTGGGATCGAGGAACTTTGATGAAGTAGCGATTCAATGATAAGTTATGCCTGATGGAGTTCTGAAATAAAAAAGTAAATATTTTCAATGAAGTCAAAAATAAAAACATTAATTAACAATATCAATAGCAAGATAGACCAATGTTTGAAATAGCTGTGTCAAAAGAAAAATCAATAATGTTGTCATCTTCTTGTTTATAACACCCAAGAAATCCCCCCAAAAAACAACAAACCAAAGAGTCATATCAGCAGCTTAATAACTAAGCATCGACCATGGATAATGATGTCAATTTGACAGAAAAATATTGATCTGTTCAATTGAAAGCATGCCTTAAGCTTTTAAAAACAAACTACTCTAGAGATTTGAAAGATAAGGTGTTGAATAAAAAATGGACTGGGGAGATTTGTCAGTGAAAAATAAGGAAAGGTAAGGTCGCCCCACCCTCTCTCAGTCATTAGCTTAACAACCGGGTACAAAAGAAATCTACACCTAAATCATAAATTTATCATGTACCTAGAAGTAACATAACCAGCAAAAGTCTTTTTACTGAAAATTTAATTCAGAACCACCTGAAGTGGTGAAATACTTGGCAAAATATTCCTTTTTCGACAATACACCAGAGATGCCCAAGATGAAATCAGGAGAGTTTTTGTCTTGGCTTGTGGAGACCCGACTCAATGACACAACTAAGACAAAACTATTGGACGATTGCTTTGTCTTAGTGCCCATAAACTTTTAAATCATTGAAAACTTTCCCTACTCACCTGCCATCCTTTGTCAGCAGTTCTGTAGTATGGATAGTTCTTAGTGATGTAGGCGTAAATCCCGCTGAGAGTGAGTTGCTTATCCTGTGCTGAGGTAACAGCCTGTACAATAAGTTGTGCGTATGAGTATGGGGGCTTTGACTCGTCCCTCTGCGTGTCGCCACTTGTGGGCGGTGTGGGTGGGATTACACCTTCTTTCTCTTCACGAGGATGAGCAGCAGCATATGCTGCCGCTGCTTGAAGGTCAGGCATAAGGGTGAGTCTGGGATTTTGATTTGAACCACTTCGAGGACTTGTAGGACATGAATTTGCAGCACTGAAATATGACAAATGTGTAATTCATGTATCATTTTATTTAGGGACTTATTAACGTGCCAATTGCCTTTTATACTGTATATCTTGTTTTTATAATAAATGAACCACACTCTTCATTTTCTAATCCCTACAACTCACTTAGCTCCAAACCAAAAACACTTTCTTTTTTTCTTTATCAATAACCTTTGGTCAAGGCTGTCTGCTCACTATGTAAAACCGCACACTTAAATATTGCCCATTCGTGCCCATCCCACGCCGAGAATGAACGATGCTGCGACAAACATTCTTCAAACATTTGCTCTAGTTATGCTAAGAAAATGTAATGCCTTACAAAAAAAAGGAAGCGATGTGACTTTAAAAAACATAGAAGAGTGTGTCATGAACAGTGCATCAATTTGGACGGCATACAATGCAAACAAGGACATTGACCAGGGCACTGTTTATTCACACTACATACAAATTTCAAAAGGATGTGTCTCAACCATCCTTATCAAGCGCGTGTCCAGATGTGTCAGTGTTAGTGCAACACTTGATAACACCCCGCCCCTGACTCCATAACTCAGCTTATTCTCCTGCAGAAAATCTAAGCTTTGATGAAGTGACATGCCCTTATAAAGGAAGATTGAGGTTCAAAGTATATAACCCCAAAAACCCAGCAAAGTTTGGAATAAAAATTTATGAGGAGTGCGAGTCCAACTCTCACAACAGTAGTTCTGAAGAAGACACATTTTATGAATTGTCAGGTATCCCCGAAGAAAGCACCACAACAACAAAGATTGCGACTGGACTGTTGGCATGCTGTGGTCTCTTGAACAAGGGTCATAAAGTATTTTTAGACAATTAATATGTGTCACCTGAATTGTTTACGGAACTAAATTTGTTAGGCACCAGTGCATGCGGCACAGTTAGAACAAATAGAAAGCGCGTGCCTGCAACAATTAGACCAGCAGCAAAGATAAAATTGGTGCAGGGAGAATCAATATTCAGGAGACATCAAGATAATCATTTTTTAGCGGTGAGGTACTTTGACAAGCGTGACGTTCATTTCGTCACCAGTGTCTTGTTGAATCGTACTGATGATAGCGGCAATAGAATAAGGAAACCTGAGTTGATTGTAGACTATATAAAGCATACCGGTGGAGTTGATACGAGTGATCAAATGGTGCAAAATTATTCTTGCGTGAGAAAAAAAACGTAAAGTGGTGGCGAAAAATATTTTGTCACCTGTTCTGTGTCGTGATGTGTGATTAGTATGCGATGTCCAAAAAATCAATGGAAAAGCCTTTGAGTCATTTTCAGTTCAGGAATAGCATTGTCAAATGGTAAAAAAAATCTTTGATCCACCAGAGCGACTTGTGAGAAATTTTCCTCATTCCTGGAGTACTGTCAGGCTAAGCCTGGTGCTAAAAGACAACATCCCATGAGGGATTGTGTTGTGTGCAATGTAGCATATTCGAACCGAGAAGGTTTCAAGAGAAAGCAGACATCTTTTCAGAGCAAACACTGTAAAGGGTCCCAGTGGCTCAGAAGTATGGTTCTGGCCTTTGAAGCGAAAGGTACCAGGTTCGAATCCCAGTGGTGAGTTATTTTTCCTAATAAAACAAAATAAATTCAGAGGTCTTGTGTGCAAGTTAAAGAACAGTGGCAGTTGGAAATCGAGAAGAGTAGGCCGAAAGGCTGCTGTCCAGGCGAAATTAATTCCTACCACAAAAAAGTCACAGTGGGATGATCACCTGCTTGGCTAGTATCTTCATCCAGAGTAAAGACTTGGTAATCTATTGTCTGTCTACATGTCATTATATTTACTTTATATCCATCAATGCGTCTGAAATAGCGCAGATTCCATTGAACACGACTCTTTGCAGCTCGCACGCACAGGTAGTTAATGTGGTATGCGTAGTATGTGAGCCTGCCACAGCGGTCAGCTTGCAGAACTCAAAATAATGTTTGAACAGGCGTGTTAGTACCCAAGGATGTCATGTTTATGCGTGATATACTAAATTTCTCCATTGATCCTTATTTAGTGACATCCTCTTTGCCTCTACAAGCCTAGATCCTCTCTTTTTTATTACTTCTTATTGCAAACACTAAATTAGAAAATATGATATAAATCAAACAAAATATCACAAATTGTTAATTGTTAACCTTCAACTGCAAAAGTGTGATTTAAAAAAAGATAAACTGTCCTACAGTTGTCAGATGCGTGATTCTAACATTGGCGGTTCATAGCTATAGAATGATCAAGTACACGCTATTGCAGTATGGAGCGGTTGTTTAGCCTTTCAATCTACTTTCATTTCATATAAAAAATGTCAGTAGTGTGAATGGTTAATTTTTTTGTATTTTTTTTTCACTGCTGGGAGAATCCGTTTTCTTGGCAAATAAGTAAACATCGAGAGAATATAAATGTTTTTGATCAGTTTACCAGCCCATTGTATTGCAATCATTAATGATTGTTTTGTTTTTATCTGACATCTTTTTTTAGTGTAGCATTGTATGAATGGTGTCTTCGTCCCAAAAAGATTTTTAGGTTTTCAATTTCACCCTCCCTCATCCTTCCCCCAGACAATATAATGACACACAGACAATTTTTGTGTGTGAAAATATAAAGTTTAATCCATTGTGCGCACTGTGTCAAAAAAAGTGTTTTAACATATCTTTCTTTCTTTACCAATAACCTTTCAGTACCTTTCGGTGTAAGGTTTATGCATGATACACAAACTTTCGTCATTGATCCCTATTCAGTGACATCCCCTTTGCCTCTACAAGCCTAAATCCCCTCTCTTTTATTATTTCTGAAACTGCACCCTGCCACATTTTCTTTGGTCCCCCTCTTGGTAGTTTTTCTGGCTGTTTACATTCTAGTATTTGTTTTGGAATTCTGTTATCTTTCATTCTGTTTACGTGTCCAAACCATCTTAATTGATTTTT
>JARBEP010137584.1:0-12187 GCA_030265255.1 Tritonia festiva
CATGAGTCTTACAGGTTCTATCCTAACTGTTGAAATGGTTTAGTCATGAGTCTTACAGGTTCTATCCTAACTGTTGACAGGTTTGTTTTAGGTTTGTTTTTACTGTTGCTCAGAACAAATTTCTCCCAGTGATGCATGTTTCCTGCTAGTGTGAGTGATGTGAGTCATCCTTGTGTTTTGAAATTGTAATCATTTGTGAGGACTTGGGCAAAAACCTGGTTAAATTTGGTAATTTGTATTTTCAAGAAACGACGCCATGAAGTCAACAGGGCATTTTTAAAAAATCCTCTTTAACTCTTTGACTACCAACGGCCGGTTTATTGGCCGGTTTGGCGGTGGACAAAGCACCTTTATACCGACATCCTAACATTCTACATTCAATTCCCTTTCTTTTGATGCCTAGTACTTAGGTGTAGGAGTAATAGGAAGGTCGTGAGTTACATTTTAGCAGACCCATCTGTAGCCGTCTCCACGTTCCAAAATGTATTGTTGTCCAACCCTATTTGGACAGTGGTATTCAAAGAGTTAAGCTTATTTCTCTGATGTGTGTTTCGTGCCCCTGGGACACAAATACTTTGATATCTTTGGTTGTAATCATCCAATTTGGAGGAAGTTTATTTTTAAATGCTCACAAATTGTCATGTATGCAACAGTCATCTCATAATTTTTATTCGGAGACTTAATGCATATTTGCCCGGGCCCTCACATTTTTCGCTTTGGTGAAAACTTGTTTCGAGATCTCTTGTGTCCATGCTTTGTAAGGTTAAAAAGAATTTGCATTGCATGTATAACTGGAAATGAAATCTGTGTGCACAGATAAAGGCATTCATTTTAGAATACAAACTCCAGTGAAAAGCTGTGAAATGCTGCGACCTATTCAGTAAAACTATGGGAATACAAAAGAAGTCAATGTTAGACTTTTAAAGATTGTAATGTTAAAACTCTGAAGCATACAAGGACTGTAACAAATAAACCAAGAACTTTTAAAATGAATTTATGTTATCGTTTGTATTGTAATCTTTGTCATTAATTTGGTTTTAAAGTCCAAAACATCGCGCAGCAAGTTGATTCAACATGATTCTGATTGTATTTTAGAAAAGAGTGAATGTTTGCGGGATCCAGGTTCCTGGTGTTGTCATGTTTTCCTTGTACTTTTTAAAACTGGAAATCTGATTTGAGAAAAGAGTCCAATAAACTCTTAGGACTTTTGGAGTCATTTTTATGTAGGGATATTTTAAAATATCACTTTATCATCTTGTGGATAGAACTTGTTTGTCTGCTACCGATTCATTTTCCTGATTATGGGTTGGTGGGTCCTGGTGGTTTGGTGGGTACCATTTCCTTGATTGCTGTTTAGTGGGTCCCATTTCCCTGATGGTGGTTTGGTGGGTCCCATTTCCATGATAGTGGTTTGGTGGGTCCCTTTTCCCTGATGGTGGTTTGGTGGGTCCCATTTCCCTGATGGTGGTTTGGTGGGTCCCATTTCCATGATAGGGGTTTGGTGGGTCCCATTTCCCTGATAGTGGTTTGGTGGGTCCCATTTCCCTGATGGTGGTTTGGTGGGTCCCATTTCCCTGATGGTGGTTTGGTGGGTCCCATTTCCCTGATGGTGGTTTGGTGGGTCCCATTTCCCTGATAAGGGTTTGGTGGGTCCCATTTCCCTGATGGTGGTTCAGTGGGTCACATAAACACACGCCTTGATCTCAAGCTGTAGAGGAAAAAGAATTTGGCAATGTTTCATGCCATTACAAATAAGTGGGGAAAAAGTCTGTGGATCAGACTAGATTTTTTGGATATTTTAGAAAAAGATCCTCTTGTGGAAAAAAATGAGGGGGATCATTAAATAATTAAAGAAAGCGATCTCCCCAACTACTGTTCTTGATTTAGACGATAAAAAAGAAAAGCTGTTAGAAGCCTTGGTTTAATTACCTTGAACAGGAAGTGAGCCAGACTGTCCTATTTTTGTAATCGGTGAGACTTTGCATGCAAACCCCCCCCCCCCCGGAAGGCGAAGAATTTCTTGCCAACTGATATTATAATTTTGTAACTCAAGTTTCCAAATTGATGATGATTATGTTATGATCAAGTTTTCCAAATGATATTATTACGTTTTACGATGATGATAATTTTAACATAATTCAATTATTCATGTCTTACAGATTTTTAAAACAATATTGGATGATGTTTCATTTTTTGTAAATTATCACTTGTGAGTAAAATAATATGTATATTGTAAGTATATTATATTATATATATAGGCAGGATTTCTACTTTGACCTGCTGATAGGTTGAAATTATTGTAAAGCCTCGAGAATATTTTCTTTTTTTGTTTGTTTTCTCTGAAAGTGTCCTTTTTGATCATCACTGTTGTTATTATTATTATTATCATTATTATTGTTATCATTGGTTATTATCCAAAAGAACGTTAAAGTACAGTTTATGTAAGTAAACGATGTTGACAATATTATTTGAGTAATGCGTGTAATAAAATGTTATTTCATATCAATCCTTTAAAAAAAAATTTAGTTCTATATTATGATGAACTCAGGGCTCTAAGCATTCTGGAATCTCCTGCCTCCCCAACTCTCTAGAACCTCCTAAAATGTTAACCCCATGTTTCTCTTGATACCGCTATAGATAGAATGACTGTTGCCCAATGTATCAATTTGTCCCAGCTCGTTTCTTGGCTTTTATACAATCAAACCTCTTTATGTGGCGGGCGCTGAAATCACCTACCTGTGTCGATAGAGCCCTAAAACAGCAGCAAACAAACAAACAAACCTCTTTATACCACATCTCGCTAAACAGGCTATTCTGGCTTACTGCCTGTTTACAGCCAGTGTTTACAATCCTTTTATGAAGTAAATGCTTCCTGTTTTACCACCAATGTGTAACCGCATCCCGCCCCCAGTTATGTGTCAAAGTGTTTAATGTGGATTGAAGTTCAAGTCTTTTCTCATTACACTCTTCTATTCACCACTTGAACTCAAAGTAAGTTTTATTTTCCAGTGAGTAAAACAAGAGGGCTTAACTGCATTCATTTCGGTCATTGGTCTAATACTGGTGACCTTCCTTCTTCTCATCTTTTTTCGGCATAACACTATTCTCTTCTTTTTAACGCCAACTTTCGTTAGGTCCCAGAGTTAGCGGTATAACAAGGTTTGACTGTATAGTGAATTCTGTTCTGTGTGACTGTATAGTGAATTCTGTTCAGTGTGACTGTATTGTGAATTCTGTTCAGTGTGACTGTATAGTGAATTCTGTTCAGTGTGACTGTATAGTGAATTCTGTTCTGTGTGACTATATTGTGAATTCTGTTCAGTGTAACTGTATTGTGAATTCTGTTCTGTGTGACTGTATTGTGAATTCTGTTCAGTGTGACTGTATTGTGAATTCTGTTCAGTGTGATTGTATAGTGAATTCTGTTCAGTGTGACTGTGTATAGTGAATTCTGTTCAGTGTGACTGTATTGTGAATTCTGTTCTGTGTGACTGTATTGTGAATTCTGTTCTGTGTGACTATATTGTGAATTCTGTTCTGTGTGACTGTATTGTGAATTCTGTTCAGTGTGATTGTATTGTGAATTCTGTTCTGTGTGACTGTATTGTGAATTCTGTTCAGTGTGACTGTATAGTGAATTCTGTTCAGTGTTGCTGTATTGTGAATTCTGTTCAGTGTTGCTGTATTGTGAATTCTGTTCAGTGTGTTGTTGATCATGGTGCCAAAAGGATGATAGACACAGTGGGTTATCCCCCCTCCCCCACCCACACACACTCACTCCCTTGCTTTTACCTGTCCAGTGACGCCTGCATTGAGTCTTGTTTCTTGTGCCCATTGAGGTGGATTATGAGACTGGCCCCAGTTGTGCATGAAAGAAAATTTACACTGTTCAATCGCTCAGCAAATAACATTAGGGTTTCAGATTCTATCTTGTTATACGGTACACCAAATTTAAGAGCAAATAATGAAGTAAATGATGAATTACAAACTTTTTCACTTTGTCCTTTATCAATAAACTGTAGTACCTTTCGGTGTAAGGTTAGCGTTCATAATAACCTTTATTTTGAGGGACTGAAAAAAACAGCGTGGCAAAATGTCAATATTTGATGTGACTGCCTTGTGTCTTATGTACGCATCGAGAAGATGAAAATTTTTTATAAACTCCACAGGAAAATTGTTCCAAATTGCTGAAAGTGTCCTGAATTTTTTAAAACTCTTGCTTCATGAAGCTCCAGACATGGTCGATGGGATTCATGTCTGAACTAATCGAGGGCCAGTCCATTGGGGTGATGCTATTTTCACTCAGCACAGCTCCAGTTAGCTTGGCCCTTTGACATGGTGCATGAATATGTAGTCATTTTCAACTTCAAATGTCTTGCATAATCCACAAGTACCTGATTTATGTACTCATCAGCATCAAGTCTGTCATTCAACCGTACAAGTGGTGTCTTAGTATCGCCCATAATCCCACGTATCGCCCATAATCCCACCCGTACAACAACAGATCCATAACCACGATTTCTCACTTATTGGTCTTGATCATATTGATGGTGGACAATCCTGGGATGGTGAATGGCTGACAGAATGTTGATTGCCACCCACAATATAGGCATTTTGCCATGCTGATTTTTCGAGGTTTCTTAAAAGAATGGTTATTGAAAACGCATTGTTCAATTTTTGATTAAAAGTTTGTGTTCATCATTTACTTCATTATCTGCTCTTTAGTATAGTGTATAATACAATGGGGTTTTAATTTCTGTGGTTAAATGTTGGGAGATTAAAAAGTGAAAACTTATTTTGTGCACAACTGTATATATGGATTAGGCTCAATTATTCAAAGAGTGAGTATTACCTCTCAAGTTTTGAGAAAATTATTTATTGAACTTTTTCTCTTTTAATTTTGGTTAGAAAACCTGGTTGTGCACCAATGACTTGAAGAAGAGATGGATTTGCCGCAGGCCCTGTGTGCGAAAACTTTTCTTTTTATCCAGTCAGTGTTTGGGAAGATATTTGAATGCTAAGCAGTTTATAATTGATTTTATTGAAATGTTTTTTATAATTAAACCAATGGATTGTATGGCTTTTTAGTGTGGCCTCGGTACACCAGGAAAAGCCAGTTGTCATATGAAATGAATTTCTTTTTTTATTTGCCTGGAAGGGAGGGTGAGGGGAGGGTATATTTATTTGACAGTCGGTCCTCACCCCTGCCAGGCGTTAAAAGATTCTTATACTCAGAATATCAAATTTGTTGAGAGAAAATTATTCCATGGTGTACAGGTTGTTGCCTCCTAATTGTTTCACTCAAGCTGAAAGATAGCATATTATATATAATATGATGAAATGATAATTATAACTGTATTATATGAATATACGGTATTCCCCCCCTGACTTCTTTGCTCAAATTGAAGTTTTCTTCACTCTCTTTGTTTATGGAACTTTGTGTTTTTGTTTCATTTTCTTTGTTTTCAATTTATTATGAAATCATATGTATGGTTGATGAAAAATACATTTTTAATTAACTTTGTTCAGATTTAAGTGGAATTGAGACTTTGTGTGTCGTAAAATCCAGAATAAAGTGGGAAAAGATTTCTTACATTGACCCCTTTGAATTACCAATAAAAACCCAAATTGACTCTAAGATTATTGATTATATTGAATCTATGGTGGTATTGCATCAGAGAAGTATTCTAAACATTGAAAACTTCCTCTGTGTTAGCTGAAAGGTGAATTGAGTACTAGTACTGTATTGAACTATTTCCCTTCCAAAATGAAGGTATACCTGATGTAGATTTATGAAAATATTTGGTTAATCAGAGTATACATTTATACCGTGGTGCAGATTTTTAGAAATTATAATTTTAACCCTTCCCTTATTTGATCGACCTTCATTGGGCTGAATCATACTTCCTACCAATGTAGCAAAAGTTGATTTCATCTCTTTGATTATCTTGGAGTAAGGATTGATAGGTTTTTTAAAGTTTTGTGATTGGTCAGAAACACAGACACCACCTCCTCTTTCCACACCCGCACCATCCACAATAAACAAAAGCAGCTCTTAATTGATACGGTCACAGTGGGTTGATCATCTGCTTGGCTTAATATCTTGATCCACAGAAATCCAGCACTCATTGTGCTGGCCCTACACTGTAATGGTAAAAGGGAATTGGATAAGAAAGAAAGAAAAAAGCTCTTAATTGATGATAGGATCAGGAAGACAGAGGGGCATCCGCTCAAAGCACATACGGATTTCACAACCCACAATAATGAGACACTAAGTGCTCAGTCTGTAGATTGTCATTTGTTGCTCACACTGTTTGGACCATAAAACTGCTCTCTAGTTTTTTTAGTTTAATTTACCTACTTAACTTTTTGTTTGGACATCCTAGTAGTGCAACTCAGTCTCCCTGATCCTCCATTCATGTCTATCGCTGGCCAGTCTTTGAATACAGTACCTACTACTCATGTGTTGTTAGTTATCCGCCCACGGCAGGTGACGCCTTTACTCTCTGTTCTTTGCCTTCCAAGACTGTATAGGACACTCTTTCCTGTATAAACGTTATCTGAGAGTTGCTGAAACTACATTAAAATTTAATGATTCTACCTGTACCTGCAATATACCAGTGCTCGTCGATGATAAATCAAGTTTTGTTCCTAGCCAGCTCCCACCTTGGTCACTGTGGGCCTCTCTCTATCCTCTTCGATGTTTTTAGAAAATGACATTTGTCTTGCACAATAAGATTAAGGGGGTTCCATACACCGACTAATCCATTTTTTTTACAGATATAAGTTAAAATTGATTAAACGGTTCAACATCATATCAACAATAATAAAAAAAAACGGGGTGCTCAATAAAAACTTTAAAAAATTAAAAAAGGATGACATTTGATTTTTTTTCTATTTTTACTGAAGAAAAGGGTCCTTTTCAGAAGAAAACTGACAATATAGGAAAAGGCATCAACTCAAACAGATCTTGTCCAAATCATTAAAAAATTTGCACAACATTAGTTCTATACAAGGTTAAGAAAATTCTAGGAGGATTTTTCAATGAATTTTTAGAAATGTAAAACAATCTGAGAATTCTAATATTTGTGTCTCAATGGAATGGGGTTAATTTTTTATCACCTATTCTCTATTCCTCCTGTTAATCTATAGTATGTAGATTAAGAAACATCTTAATATTATGTACAAAATTTGGGAAGATTTTACCAAAAAACTTTTTCAGATAAAATATTGTTAATGCGCTTTATGCATTGGGCCATTTTGAGAAAAGTAATAAAACGAGAAAAGGGGAGAAAAAGTCAACAAAACTTTTTTTTAATGTTTTTTTGCCCTAAATTTCATCAACATCATCTATTGAGTGAAAAATTACTCATTTATGCTTCACAGCACCCTGTTTCTTGTTATTTGTGATGTTAAACAGGTTGATTCATTTTTACTTTTATCTGTAAAAAATGGATTTGTCAGTGTTTGGAACCCCTTGATATGATTCTTGAACTTTGAACTTCCGCCTAAAGTGGCAAATTCTCCCCGTTCTTATATAGCTGAGGGGTGACCACAAGGGTTACATTAATTGATTTGTTTACTGGCATTGCTTATATGATTTATATTGCTCATGATGTCAATAAAGAGTTGTGGTCATGCCACTCGACTTCGGAGTGCGGAGGACCAGGTTAAAATCCTGCCTGGTGCGGAATTGTTTCTCTGGACCTTTCAGAGTTTTCAAGGCTCTGCCCTGGAGATTCATGTGGAATCTTCTCAAGTTCTATTGAACTGCCTTTGATTTGACCTTTCCGTGTTAAAAAAGGGTGTTAAACTTAAAAACTTTAGAACTTCTTAAGGAGTTGTGGACACAGTGGGCTGATTATCTGCTTGTCTGAAATTCTTTGATCCATAGTAATTTCCAACCCTGTGTTCAGCCGTGCGTGGTGGTTGGGGTGCCTGGATTCATGTCTGGTATCTTGTGTGCCTTTTATGGCTGAACATGAGGTTGGCCCCTACACTGCTCTGTGGTATTAATGATTATAGATTAAAAGATTTGTAGATCCTTCAGCCTGAAATGTGCTTTCGTTGACGAGCACTGCTATTAGTGTGTTTCATTGACCTTGAGGAGCAAGCGTTGCTATTGAACTACACGTTGTAAAGGGCATAGAGCATGATGAACTTTGTGGATATGAATATGCACGATATAGATGCTATGTTTTACTTTACTTTACTTTCAGATGAGCATTGTCTGCAGAAATAAACCTATTTCAGAATTCTGTTTTCACCCTTTCATGCCAATTTTCCACATGCTGAATTTAAGTTTTACAAACAAAAAAAAAGTTTCATCAGCTATGAAATTGTTATCTCTTCATAATTTTGAAAACAATTGTCCATAATGAATATTGTAGAATATCGGGTAATTGATTTTTATTATATTGGTCTATGAGTAATGAGATAATAGATTGAAGGATTTTTCTCTAGAACTATTCAAGTTGTGTTATAATCCTGATGAAATAAACTGTTGTATAATAAATGTATCCATGACATGTCTTCATTCTCTAAGGTCTTCAATCAGAATTTTCGTGGGTGTGTCTGTGTTGTGTGTGTGGCATTTCTCAATGATAATGTGTGAAAGGACAAAAATGTGTTGCAATCGATGAGAGGCTGTGGTGCAGGCTTGTGCGTGTGTTTGTTGTTCTATAGAAGGTTAAAGTACAGAGTGAAGTGTTTGGGGGGGGGGTGTATTTTTTTAATATATACCCCCGTCAAGGCTGTTGTAGTTGTATAATTTACATGTAGAATTCTAATTGTATATAACAGGCCATAGTTTGAGGGAAACAGCTTGTAGTAGGGGAGGGGAGGGTGACCTAGTTATGGCTCAATGTTATAAATGGCGTATATAGGGCAGACTCAGTTTGTAGTACATATAGGGCAGGACTAGTTTGTAATGTGGTATGCTGAGATCCAGAGAAGGGTAGGATACAAAAGTTTTAGATAATGTCATTATTATTGATGAAGGCTTTCCCAAACTGATCACAATGTCCATTTTCTCTTTGTCCACTTTACCACATTGTGCGTTACATAATTTAAATGTAATCCTGAATATGTTATTAACTTTTAATTGTTTATTCTTGTAATCTCTACCATGTTTTTGTATTGCAAGTTGTTGTTTATTTGTGTTACTTCTACTGCCAGTCTCAGGGACATCAGCATCTTGTGTGTTCTATGGAGTCATTATGTGGATCCATTGCGTCAGTCCTTGGTCGGTCAGGTTTTACACAGGACCGACTAGTGGACAGAGATTAATTGCTCATCATTGTGTTTTGTTGACAAGCAGTGGTTCCAGGCCAGTGCACAGATATCATTATTTACTGACCTCTCCCTCTCTCAATCTCAATTTTTTCTGGTCTCTTTTATCTCCCTCCCTCTATTTTTTCTTTCTCGATTTCACACACTCTCTCTACTCATCTATCCATCCCTATCTCTCTCTCTCGACTCTCATGCCCTCTCCAACCTACTGACCACTCTTTCATTGAAAAGTTGGTTATCTTCAGAATTTGAAATGTGTAATTAACACATTAATGTGTAATGTGTCAGTTGTGTATTTATGTACACAGCTCTATGTGTGATAGATTCATATGACATTTTAAATAAAATCTGCTGTTGACAAATAGGTACCGTATTAACATGTTTAGATTTCTTTACTTTACACAACCCTCATTGTTGGTATCACAACCCTCATTATTGGTATCACAACCCTCATTGTTGGTATCACAACCCTCATTATTGGTATCACAACCCTCTTTGTTGGTATCACAACCCTCATTGTTGGTATCACAACCCTCTTTGTTGGTATCACAACCCTCATTGTTGGTATCACAACCCTCATTGTTGGTATCACAACCCTCTTTGTTGGTATCACAACCCTCATTGTTGGTATCACAACCCTCATTGTTGGTATCACAACCCTCATTGTTGGTATCACAACCACCAGTATCCTGGGTGTCGGGTTATCAATCAACTTATGCCATGGCGTTTTGACAACTTACATTCTTTCTTATCCAGTTCCCTGTTACCATTACAGTGTAGGGCCCGCTCTATGAGGCAGGATTACTCTGGATCAAGATATTAGGCCAAGCAGGTGATCAGCCTACTGTGACTTGACAACTTATATGATAACAATTAAAGTCTGCTTGCTGTATTTCATTTGTTATCTTTTCCTACAAAATGCCATGGCACAGCTAGTAATCCTGTGTAATTGGGGCCTCAAACCTAAAACAAAGTTGTTTGTTACGCATCGAAAGGTTAGATCAAAGGCAGTTCCAACAGAATTTGGAGAAAAAAATTCCATGTGAATCTCCAGGGCAAAACCATGAACAAAGAAAAATCCTGTGATTGGAACCCTGAACCTCCTCCATCCAGAGACGAGTGACTTGACCAGTTAACCAGTGTACTAGAGACGTCCTCACGGAGTGGATAGCCCATTTAGAACTTTTACTCTATCTATCCATAGATACTTGTGTATCTGTTTGTTCTACCTATTCTCTGACTACTATCAAAGACAAGAAAAGACAGAATGACCAAAACAAGAATGATATCAGGGGGTATAATTAAATGTTACGGTTTATTTCTATCAGTAATAATTATAAGGATGGGAACATAACAATTACATCATAATGGTGCACGGTGGTAGGGGTGAAATGGTAGCCATGAACATGATGGGGGTCAATGTTGAAAGGGGTTAAATGGTAGCCATGAAATGAGGGGTCAATGAAGAATGAGAGCACCCATGATTACATACACGTAGCCTGTTTCAATTATTATGTCAATCAATAAACAGACAATTGGGATGTAAGACCCACCAGACAGACGGGCAGGGTCAAGGACACAAAAGGTCAGGGTCGTGAGAAAGGTAACACATGATACAAACCCATGGGAAGACAATGATGTCTGGAGACTACAGCTTCTCCATTAGATCTACTATCATACAACTACCATTACACACCACTTCTGACAGACACCATCTACACACTCACATTCACACATTGATCATGTCTTGAAAGGAAAGAAGGACATGCAAGAAATAAATCTAAGACACACAACATCACCTCTATTGGAAGTTCCATGGGAAAGCTTCTACTGACTACCACAACCATCCTATGCCTACCTATGTCCATCACCTGCAATCTATCACACACACACACAATCTAGAGAAAATGGTATGTAAGGCTACTGTTTTCATTGATCACACACACACACAATCTAATGCAAGTCTATAACAGTTCAAACACACACACAATCTAACGTAGGTCTAGAAACAGTTCACACACTCACACACAATGAAAACCAAAGAGGTCAAGGACAGAGTTATGGCATATTTGGGGGGAATGATACGACATGTAACAAATAGCAGTAGAGATATTATGATATAGTCTATCTGGTATAAAATATAAAATAAGCGATATTAGTATCACTAGCAGCTCTCACAACCGTCTAGCATCAAAGGGAAATAAATCTGTAGTGTAAAGTTATCAACGTCGCTGTTGTAAAGGTATATATATATTATATTCTAGAGGAAAGCGTGTCATCAGAAAGAGCGATGAGGTGGGAGATGAAGGATATTTACACAATAACGATGAGGTGAAATGAGAAAGATAATGATGAGGTGGAATGAGAAAGATAACGATGAGGTGAAATGAGAAAGATAACGATAAGGTGAAATGAGAAAGATGATGATGAGGTGAAATGAGAAGATAGACTCATCTATAAAATACTAAGTCACTGGAATGCTACACAACTGTCACTGAAATGGCCTCAGGAACAGTTTGCTGTCAATAACCAACACAACATGGCTGGTTTTGTTAGAAGCGAAACACATCAGGATAATTACTTTTTATCCCGAGCAAACTTAACTTGCTTCAAAATCATGACAAATCAAGGGAAACTGTGCCAGGAACAAAAAAAGGAAAAAATGTTTACGCAGTAGAGAAAATGAACAAAATCATGAATCATATTGATAGGCCCATTAAATCATGAATCATATTGATAGGCCCATTAAATCATGAATCATATTGATAGGCCCTCATGAATCATATTGATAGGCCCTCATGAATCATATTGATAGGCCCTCATGAATCATATTGATAGGCCCTCATGAATCATATTGATAGGCCCTCATGAATCATATTGATAGGCCCTCATGAAT